>CM038219.1:56127628-56241692 GCA_021442155.1 Cymbidium sinense
AATTGTATGTACTCTCAATGAGTACAGGATCACGAGAACTCCACAAAAAATAACCAAATAGCCTCTAAATTATTCCTAATAGATTATAATGAACATATTTACTCCAAACAAGCCAAGAAAATTGGAAAAAAATGCCCAAACTACTCTGTACTCTCATGAGAGTATAGAGAGTACAGAGAGTACAGATGTAGAAATCCCACAAAAACATTCAAACAGTCTCTAAATTGCTTTCAATGGAATGTAATGAATATAATCTAAATAACCAGGCCAAAGAAAGTGGGAAAAAATGGCCAAAATTATACTCTCAAAAAAAAAAAACTCCAAATTATTCCTCAATGGATTGTAATGAACATATTTTAAACGGACCAAAGAAACTAGAAAATATGCTCAAAATATTCTATACTCTCATGAGAGTACTGAGAAATACAGAAATCTCCCATCAAATTTAACCAAACGACAAAAAAATTGCTTCTAATGGAATGTAATGACTATATTCTCCCCATCCAGAAAAATAAACTTGAAAATATGAGAAAATAATATATACTCATAAGAGTGAGTACTGGCAAAAAACTCCCAAAAATTATCCAAACAGCCTCCAAATTACTTCCAATTGAATGTAATGAATATAATCTAAACAACATGGCCAAAGAAAGTGAGGAAAAATGGCCAAAATCATCTGTACTCTCAAGAGAGTATATAGGATACATATACAAAATAATACTAAAAAAATAATAAAATAGCCTCCAAATTATTCCCAATGCATTGTAATGAACATATTTACCTAAACAGGCCAAAGAAACTGGGAAAAAAGGCCCAAAATGCTCTATACTCTCATGAGAGTATAGAGAGTATAGAAAATATAGAGAGTACATATGGAAATCTCTCATAAAATTTAACCAAACAGTCAAAAAATTGCTTCTAATGGAATGTAATGACCATATTCTCCCATCGTGCAAAATAAACGGAAAAATATGAAAATAATATGTACTCTCATGAGAGAGTGATGCATAAAACCCCAAAATTATCCCCAAATTACTTCCAATAATGTAATGAATATAATCTCAACAATGCCAAAGAAACTAAGAAAAATGGTTAAAATCATCTATACTCTCAAGAAAGTATAGAGTACAAATGCAAAATAACACTAAAAAATAAAAACCAACTAAACAGCCTCCAAATTGCTTCTAATGGAATGTAATGAACATATTCTCTATAGACAGGCCATAAACTCATGAAAAATAATATAAAATTGGTCGACTCTCATGAGATTACGAAAGTACTCAAAGCTTCAAAATAAAATCTCTTGCAAAGATAGTGTAGAAATATACATTAAATAAAATAATTTCAAGGAATATCATTAACAAATCAGAAAAATTATCGTATACAATGGTTGAGAAAAATTATCTGAATTTTTATTTAATACATCATTTAAATTGATAGATATTTCCGCTCTCCATCTTCTGCATCTTGTAAAAGGATATGAGATTTTCTATTTATCTCTCGAGCTCGGTTTATCTTAAACCCTATATATATATATATATATATATATATATATATATATATATATATATATATATATATATATATATATATATATATATTTTTTCTATTCAATTCCCCTCGCATTCCAACGATGCTTCTTCTCCCGCTGTTTGAACGAGACCGGCCGGGTTGAGCAAGGGTAAGCGTAAATGGCATCATTAATGCGCCGTCCATTTACAGCGTTGTCCATCTAGTTACAACGCCGTTACGTGCTAAAATGAGAAAAAAAATCTTTGGACACGTCGACCAAGGATTGAGTCAATAAAATTCGACTGGATGTAATATTTTTCATTTGAAATGGGGTGTAACCTCCCGCTCTTCTTATCACTTTTTTATTTCTCATTACTTCCTTCTTTCTGTTGCTTTGCCTTTGGGACTTTAACTTGTGAGGGAGATGTAAGCTCCTACTCTTTGTGCTTCTAACACATCTCCTTTGGGATATATATATATATATATATATATATATATATATATATATATATATATATATATATATATATATACAGAGAGAGAGAGATTTTTAAATTTAAAAGAATAGAAAATAGAAATTTTGAAAACAAAGAGAGAATTTGTTGAATTTAACAAAATAATATTCAATTATTTATATAAAATACATTAACTTTTTAATTGTTTTAGGGGTTTTTGGACCTTCAAAATATAGTTTTGATATTTTAAATTTATCTTATTTAGTTTTATTGCCCGACAGAACATCTAATAAAAGTTATAAAACATCTAAGTGAATTTTCACTCTCTTCTTTTAGACCAATTTTTGCCTAACGTTGTGCTTATAGTTAAGGTTACAAATAAAATGAACTTCCAACAATCTACTTATAGATCAGCTCAATTAAAGTTTATTCATAATTATTTGATTAATAAATCTAATAGGTATGAACACTTCCATTATTGCTCGATTGTTAAATGAAGATGCTTGAATAGCCCATTACTCGATTCATTTAACATGAATAATATTATTTAAAATTCATGATCAAGCTTGATTGAGGTTCAAACATAAGTTATTAAGAAGTTCATTTAATCATTAGTTTGTATATATAAGTATATGGGTGTCATAAATATAGATATATGAATATTGAATTTATTTAAAAATTAAAAATCTAATAATTTAAATATATAAATATGAATAAGTTTATAATATGTTTATCTATTATCATAGGTTTGGGTGGAGTGTGCAATTAGGGCAGCCTCCAGAATTTTGAGATATTCTTATTTATCTTATGCTTTTAGGGTAAGATTATAAAAAAAATTATATTGTGCCTCAGTTTCCCACCACAATAAAGATGGGTCATTTTGAGCAATATATTGAAGGTCTTAACAGTGCACATAATTATGTGTGATGAAATTGTGAAGATTTAATGAAATAAAATCAACATATTGAAATGATAAAAAAAACAATCTAATCATGCTAAGATGGAATATGTACTCAACAAAAACTTTAATTGATTATGCCAGGTTTTTTTTTTTTTTGTTAAGGCAAGGATTAGCGTTTTGAGGGAATGATGAATGTAGTGCATCCAAAATCAAGAGAATTTTCTAGAGCTTTTACATTTTGGGCTGCACATAATGTGATTCATGAAGTTATGAATCAATGGAACTAGATGATTAGGTATTTATATAGATAGGATTTCAATCTAAAGTTAAAAATGCAAAGGGTTGCACAAAAGTAAGAAAGCATTCTATTAAGTATCGAGGGTGGATTAGTAGTTAGTAAAGGGGATTGAATAGATGGTAGTTGGTATTGATTGATAATTTAATGAGCTTCTAAGTGGATCACAAGAAATCTAGATGATGAAACTTGAAGAAATCTAGAAGTGAAGTATAAGGAATATGAAGTAGACAAATGTATAAAAGTGAAGTAAGAGATAGAAGGAATGATAAAAAGGAAGATAAATGGAGGGGGAATGGGTGAGAGATGGTTGATAGAGAATAAAAGGATTAATGTTTTAATTTATCAAATATATTTTTAGTATAGAATTATGAGGCTTTATATAGACTTAGGACTTACTTTATTTTCCTAATAATATATGCAACATAAATAAATCAAATGTCTTTATAGATAGATATATATATATATATATAGACTATATATATATATATATATATATATATATATATATAATATATATATATATATATATATAAATGTGTGTGTGTGTGTGTGTGTGTGTGTGTGTTATAGATAGACAAGATGTGTTTAAAATTTTAAGGCATGCTAAAACAAAATGAATACACACATCAAAATGAATTTGAAAGAGAAACCTACAACCATATAGATCGAGCATCGCTTATGACATTGATATGTTTTAAATGATAATTTTAGATTAGTGATCATATACATTACTATTCATAAAAAATGATTAAATAAAATTTTGGACAGCAACACTAAGATCTTGGTGTCATAGCCTATGGCCTGTCTAGAAGAATGACTAATCTAGTGAGTCATGGCATGGCGTCAGGCACGGACGATCCGCAATTTCAAGAAGCAAGAAAAAGCCGTTCAGCCACGCTAATCACCTAGGGGAGCGGGATGGGGATAATTATGGGGCGGAAAGCCACCCCATTAGTGGACAGATCCTTATAAAAAGGGGTGAAAATTGCTTCCCCACTTTCTTCTTCTCTCCTCACCACTTCCACTCTCCTCTTTTCCTCTCTTGCTCTCACCCCTAGGTTTTATGTTGCACTTTGCTTCTGGGAACCAGTGCTCTCGGCAGGAATGACTCTCACTGCCACAAATGTATTCTCCTGTCAACTCTAGGTAAAAGAATTCTAGAATAATGCTTCTTTTACCCAATTTGTATTGCTGAAAATTGATTTTGTTAAATTTTCACCATCGATCTTGGATCCGATAAAATAGAAGCGCATATCTCACCGAATCTTTGATCGAGTAAAAAAAATGCTTACATATCTCTAAAATCTCATGATTCAAGAAAATCCTCCACCATTGAACTTAGATTTAGTGCAAGAAGAAAGAAACCTCTTTGTTGATCTTAGATCTAGAACCAAAAGGAATGCACTAAATACCAAAACCTACCATTGCTAAAATGTTGCTCTACCAAAATTTTTATAAAAATCACTAGATTATGTAAGAATTTCTATTCAAAATGTACATTCTCGTTTCATGGCGTCGCGCCACCAAGCTCTAGGGAAATGAAGACCTTGTGCTCTGCCCCATAACGCCATAGCACCGGATACTTAGTATCAAGGCACTATGCTCTCAAGTTTCTTGCACTCAATATAGAAATGCATATCACTTGAGATGCCATGCCTAAAACCTATTCCACTGTTGAACTTAGTTCCGGTGTGAAACAAAATCTTCCCTCCGTTGATCTTAGATCCGGAATAAGGAAGAATAGTGCTCTACACTAAATCATGTGAAAATCCTGCATTGCTAAGGTGTTACTTTGCTGAAATTCTCAACTTTAGAGGAGAAGAGCTCCTAGGTGCTAAACTCTTGGATTGTCTATGTCCGAATCAACTTAATGTTCTTTATTAAATATCTAAAATATTCAACTTATGCTAACACCATGGTGTTGTATACCGAGCAAGGCACCTCTAGGGTAGAATGAACAAAATAACTCTATAGAGCACAACACTACATATCGAAAGGTGCTACACTCTCGGGTCTTGAGCCTAAGTCCTACAGAAGAGGAGCCTCAATGCTATGTCTCTAATGCCATTTCTTAAATAAGGATATTCCATTGTTTTAATCCTAGAGATTTTCCACATGATAAACAAAAGGTATATACATAAGTGCACAATAATTTGAAATAAAAAATTCTTTTATTTAAAATTAAAGTATGAATGATAAAAAAAAAGTAGAGAGGAAAATACAAAAAAATGAAAGAGGGGAAACAATTAATCATAAGCATCATCCTCCTCATCTTCTTCTAATACCTCGTAGCTATGAATGAGGATATTCAAGTGTCATAAAAAAAACCGACTTTGGATCTCCAAGTCCATAATTTTCAAACATATGGACCATTGTTGTATTAAACAAGGCTATATATGAAAAATGCTTTTATTGTTGAACCATGTGATAGTCAAATTTTTTTTTAAAGCCTTTTGCTTAGGCTACTCTCACACACTTCTTTCTTAAGTCTCTTGCTTGCTTAAAGATTTAGGAGTTTGGAGTCAAGGTCATGGGGAACGTGAGCTTTCCCCCACTTCAAACCTGAACCAAAACCCCTATAAACCTCTTTGTTGAGAGCCTTCGAATGAGACTTCTTCATTACCCCTAATGCACCTTGTGGTACATAAATCATAAATGAGGGAGGGATGACCATAACGTACTGTAGTACTGCCCCAAAGAATGTTACAAATTGAATTATAAATTATCTTTTCTATATCTATTGTGAGCCCTTTTGAATGAAAAAAATTCAAAATGGCTCGATCCTAATCAACTCACTGATATTACTAGTGGGCATCAGCTTGGCAAAGATAAAATAATCTCAAGCCTTAAACTCAACAGTGAGACTGATGGTAGGAAAGTTGATGATCTTTTCTTCTCATTGTTTCCACTAGAAGTTGGCATTGTAGCTAGTGAGAAAAATAAGAACCTCTTCAAAATCTGGATGACCATTTAAATAAGAAAGATATTAGTCATATGCCACATTTGGCTATTCATAATATGCATTAATGATGGTACTACTAAAGCTTACCAATTTCCCTAAGATGAAGGCTTGGTTATCCTAGTGTTCCTTTTCATTTGCGATGAACTCCTGTTCCACTAGAACTACCCAAGAGCTACTCTCGTAGGCCAACTTTGCCTAGCCATGATTAATAATCATGCTCTCCACTTTCCCAGTTATGGGAAGCTCCTCCAAATGAGATGCTTTGTATGAGAGTGTCCTAATAGAATTCCTCATTGCATAGTTAATAAATATGTTAGCTTCTCTTGAGGAGGTGGCTCTCCTCTTGCCAACAACACTCTTGAGTAGGGTAGAAGAGTTGAGAAAATGAATGGAAGAGAGAAAACTCTAAGGAAAGCTCTAAGGAATGCAGAATGAAAATTCTCACCGGGTCTATTTATAAACCGTGCCTAAATATGCCAATAGCAACATCGAGGCTAACCTCTCATAACTAGAATATGGTCTAGTGTTGTGGCACTCACATGTAGGCCAAGGTGCTTATGTCGTACATCGTGTAATCAAAAGAATATTTATCACCATTAAATTTCTAAATTGAAAAGACATGTCGCATTAATGTAGCGCCACGACACCCTGACATAGCCCGATGTGCTTGTAAAAAAGTTTGTTGCATGCCTTTAAAGCACCTGAATGCTTGTCAGCCATCCCAAATTGGCTTTTGACCAATGTTGTGTTATATGAACAACATCGAGGTGATGTTCAAACCGTCAACATGACCAATAATTATAAAGCCACGATGCCAACCATGCGGTATGCGTGTGTTATAAGAGAGGAGCCATATTCATAGCACCGAGGCACTAAGCATAATGCAAAATGAATCACCTGCACAGGCCCGAACACAATAAAAATTTCCTAAGCTTACTACTTGAGGATGCTTCGTGAGTTGAATCTCCGGTTGGATCTTATGACTAGGTCCTGATTAACAAAACTTAATCTTTCCCGATCATATGTATTGATTGTAAAATTCATCAAGAGAAGATATATATAATTTGAATGAAGTTCATCATTCAATATAACTTAAAGCAATAATCATCCATCCATCGATCATTATTTATGATGGATAAGCTAAGAAAACTTTTGCTCACAAAAAGCCATGTCAAATAAGTATATTTATATTCATACTTAAATAATCTCAACCAGGTCATGGCATGTGTCCTCTATCTAAGTGGTTTCTCCGACACCACATGATGTTAGAGGAAATCTTCTTGAACATATATACCAATCTACTTCATGAAAAATATATACTTCCACCCATCTCACTAAAGATGACAAAGAGCATTCTCAAATTTATTTTTGTTGTGCAATCAATTACTAACAATGATACTATTGATAGATTAATGTCAAGTCATAAATTGCCACTTAGGTTGGCAAAGCAAGACAATCTAGCAATATTATCAAAACATGTTTTTATCATTATGAACTTGATCTTCATGATTTAATATCAACATGAGAGAAAAATATTACAACATATTTTAAATGTAAATTAGAGCTCTTCACCAAAAATTTATAAATATATCTAAATTCAAATCATTTAAAGCATTCTTGATGTTTGAGAATGTTGTTGAGACTCGAAATAACTTGGATCTTCAAGAATCTCTTTTCAACCATTTTAGCATTTCAAAATTTATGTTGTATTATCAGTCTTATGAAAATTCAGTTGCCTTCACTTACACAATAAGGTATACTTGATTAACTGCAAGTTTCCATCAATCTATTTGCATCATTGTCCACTAATTCTATAAAACTTAGTTATTTTATTTTGTATTGATGCCTTCTTTAATTTTGGTGGATGATACATAATAAAGTCCATAGCCAAAATTCATCTCTATAAGCAGTGCAAGGTAGTGGCAAATTGCAAAATTATTGCTAAATGTTCTGATTAGCAACTAGTTAAAGTATTTTAAATGACTAAAAAATAAGCTCAATAGTGATTTTAATCACTACTAATGAGGACATTTAATATCGATTAAAATTATTGTTATAGCCTAATACTATCATGCTGCTTTGCATAACTCCCTTTTGCCCTATCTATAAATTGATCAAGCCTAACTGTTGGCCCTTTGTTTGATCATCTTTCTCTAAAATCACTTTTTGGTGCCATCAATATGCTACTTCCATTACTCCACACACCTTAGTTAATTTGAGCTAAAACAACCTCGCTATGACTTGCCCTTCTTTTGACTCTTTCTCTCATATATATTATACTAACAGCCATCACGATCTATCCCTATCACATCCTAACTTTAAAAGAAAGCTCTCACTCATTCCTTACCATCACACAACACCTCCTTGTTCTGTCTCCCTTGACATGCCCAAGACCCAAAACAAAGCTCTCATTCATCGCCCTAGTCATGACTCACTTGCTTGGACATTGACTCTTCCTCCAATATCTCATAATGTTAGCCATCAACAAGCCACCTCCACCATTCTTATCGCCATCACCACCACCACCGTCATCGCTAACCCTTCTCTATTGAGGTATGTGGTGTCTATTTTTGGGTTACATTTGTGTGTTGTGTACATGTGAGGGGATATCATGCAGATCTGAGGATGTACTTATTAAAGTGATCGGGTACTACATTAAGGAATAGGGTACTATCTCGAGAGATAGAATTTACTATCCTATAATGGACCTAATCACCTAAAGACTCTAAGGATGGGTCTTGAATATACCAGATTTTTCTTCTACTTTACATGAAAAAGTAAAGCATGGTTATTTAAATCGGTTTTAAAGTTCCTATGGAGGCAAGCCTCCATAGTCATCTTAAGGAAAGTGAATCCCTTAAGAATACTCTTGATTAAAAGCAATCATTATCTCAAAGAATTTAAAGATAAGACTATCAAAGGATTGGTTTTATTTTAAAAAATCAAGTGGGATAGATCAAAAGGGGAGAGTTATTATTGAAATTAAAGGAGATGAGTAGGGAGTACTCATGATAATAAGAGACCTAGTGAGTACTCCAATCTATCTTATGGTTAGGCTTTATGTATTTAAATTGAGAAAATTTATTTATGTGAATTAAAATTTTATTTAGAAATCTAGGACTTATAATTTCACAATACAAGATTACGGAAATGCCTAAGAGGTGAGGATTTATGCAGAGCAGGGAAAACAACAATCTCAGATCCTAAATCTATTTAGCTTTGGTGAGGGCCAAAACATGACCTAAATCTAAGGCGAAAGTGAGTATATGATTTACCTCCACAAGAGAGAGTAAATCACTTGATTGCTAGGTGTCTTACCATCCGAATGCCTAACTCTTTTATGCTTTAAATCTATGTAGGTAAGTCATATGTTTGCAAGATGGTTAGGCTATTATTTAGTTGGAAGAGAAACTAATTCCTTAAACTCACTCCCTAAGAGACTAGAGCATGAGGGTATGATTTAATCTAATAATGCAAATTTTATCACATTTTATTTAATTTTGGACTCTTTATTTTGACACAAGCTATGGGATTTTGTATGCCTAAATACATGAGAAATTAATTATGGCCCAAATCAAGAGGGAAAGAGTTGTTCTTCCATCATAGGCTCTTAAAGAATAAGCCCATTTTATCTGGAAAAGATGGAAGCTCTCTCTTAGCAAGAGTGAAATAAGATGATTATTCATCATGTTCAGCATACAATAATCTAGCTAAGGGGTTGCTAAATATTTTATTATCTTGATTTAATGCCTAGGCTTTTTTTTATGTTAGGTTATAAATTAATTTAAAATTTTAGTTATGAGTTTTTAGTGGGGTAGAAAATTTATTTTTTACCCTAAGAGCCTAATCACATCCAGGCCACACATCAATCATCGATCATAAAGAAACTGTGAAAAGATATGATATTTCTAATGTACAAGCTAAATAAAATATCAAACAATTCTATAAAGCTATCACAAAAGAATAAGAGGCTGATGTGGTCGGTATCGAAAACCAAAAAAGAAATGTGGGTAGCCGAGCTCTACCCTTATACATCCTAGTATAATGAAAGAATAATTATAATTATAAATGATAAGTGTTATGTGTGTGTGTGTGTGTGTGTGTGTGTGGGGGGGATTTCTTTATTCTTCATCTCCATTCTTTACTCTTCATCTTTCATATCTTAATTATGATTTGCTCCATTTCTCTCTTTTTGATTGGGATGTTGTTTTCTCCAAAAGCATCATATGATGTATAAGACTTAGTTTTATAACCAATCTTCATCCTAATCCCCATAACACTTATCCTAATCCTAATGCAAAATTACATTAAGAGAAGGAAAGTAAATCTAGCTACACCAAAACAAGTGTTAGCTAAACATAAAACCCAAGCAATATAAATGAATTTGGACTTAACACCCCACACATGGGTAACTAAGCCCACCTATCCTAACTTGCTATCTTAGGCTAAGCTACTAAAAAAAAAAAATATTTATATTTTATCACAGCCTTAAGCACAACCCTCTCCATAAAACATGATTAAGCTAATATCTTTAACATCCGACTACGATACACCCTAACATCAAATCTAAAATAATACATCACAAAATCAAACATACACAAACCATGCACCATTAACATAAAGCTAGAAATGGTGACTTATTCTAATGTGTATGTGTTAAGGCTTGTGTGGTATGACCTAACTAGACTTTAGTTATGATTTACTAAGTGTGGGGATTTAATCTATAAAGGGTTGATTTCTCTTTAAGTGGTTTAATTGATTTGAAGATTTTACTTAGTTTTTCTTTTGTTTCATTAGCCTACACTTAACAACTAAGTGTTATAAAGAGAAGAGAGAGAATCTCTCTTTTATCCCCACCTTAAGTCATTTCTAAGGTTAATTAGCTTAGTTTTCTTTAATGAATGGCTTATTAATGTATTTTTAATTAATCTAAGTTTAGGTTCACTCTAAATAACCTTATTCAATAAGAAATGCATCTTAGGATTAATTAGAATGGATTACTATCACATAACACACATTCATTCATTTCTTTCCATCATGTATATCATGCATATGAATAATCTTAAGCATACCTATACATGTAATGTAAATCTTAGCATTCTTTGACGATGAATGCAAAGAAATATATTTTGAATTTAAATATTTCATTTGTTGATTGAATTATCAATGCATGCCTTTATTACACAGAAAAGAGGAATTTTCATCCATTAGCTAGATACACATTCACATGTATTAAAGTTTTAAGTGATGCCGCCATTATTTTCCACAAGGGTGAAGGTACAAGATCTACTTAGGGCTACTTAAAGCCTCGTAGCCTCGGGATGTCCAGACTAATATACCACTTTTCTTAGATACATGTAGATGTATGGATAATTAAAAGGATAGGAAAACCCATGCAAACATTATGTTTGATTTATTTGATTTATGATTCTTATTCATTGGCTACATCATACATACATATGTATAAGAGTTTTAAGTGAGTATGGCGCCATTATTTTCTACACCATGGGTGTAAGGTACAGACCTACTTAGGCTACTTAAAGGCCGGATGTCAGACTAATATACCACTTTTCTCAGATACATATGAGTGTACAAAAAAAGAACCAAATGGATAAACAATCATCCAAGAAATTATGTTTGATTTGGTTGTATAATTTACATATGTGATATGAAATTCTTTCTAAGTCTTAACATGGAGATGCATAGGAATAGATTTAGGCAAATGTTGTGTTCTTTTCAAAAGAACTATACACTTGCAAATCCTATGTGAATCCATGTTAAGATAGGAAAGGAGAACTTCATATTACACATCTTATACTATCATCACATGCTTATAGATATTTGTAATTAACATCACTTCATTTATAATAATGATTTATAGGTTTTGAAAATAGCTTTTGATTTAATAGTGATAATAGCCACATATATTTAATTTAAGTCAACACATGCAATTTGACATAAAGGAAATATTTTATTTAATTAATTTTAAAAGAAATGAATGCATGATTTCATATGGCAAGCAATATTTAGCATGATTGAAAGAAATAAAAGAATGCAAACACATGATTTCATTCATCTAATTAATTCTAAGGACAATCACAAGAAGGCTATTTAAAATGAGCCAAAATTCTTTAAGACATTTTTAACTTTGAATTTGATTTGATTTAGGAAATATGAAAGGGTTTGCTAATCCTAACCCATTTCCCCATGTGTGAATTAATTTGGTTTAATGAAGAATATTTAAGTTGATTTTATATTTTAATTAGGTTATGAATTAAGTGAATTAATTAACCCTTACCTATATCACCTTAAGTTAATTAACTAATTAATAAGCCAATATGATATGCAACCATATGAAAAATAAATTTATAAAGCTAAGAAATGAAAGGGGCCTAATGCAATTGGCTTATGATTAATAGTTAATTAAGCTTAAGAGATCTCACTTAATTATTTTTTTGATTTTCTCACACATGTGAGCCAACCATAATTTCGTTATCTCTCACCTTGGGTTATTGAACACCCAAGGAGCTACACAAGATCAATTAAGGGTTGCTTAGGTGTGGATGAATTGATTTTTAATTTTAATTTCATTAAGACTTTAATTAATTAATTAAACACTTTGGTTATGTTTTAATTTGAATGATGAAATTGACTTAGGGGAAAAGATCAAAGGCAAGGCCCCAATCCTAATCCCTAAATTTTTTTTAACATTAATTAGATCATGATTTCCCTATCTTGAAGATTAATCACTTAATTAATCAATTGATCATTCCATTAACCATTAATTAATTTGATTTTTAAAGATAAAGAAGACTTAGAAATGAATTAGGAAAAGTATCCCCAATCACATTCTCTAAGTTATCTTACTGTTCAAGAGAGGTGATTATTTTTAAATGATTAATCAAGTTATTGTTCATTCATTAACTATGATTAATTAGATTAAGAGAGTGATTAAGGCTTAATCAAGTGATTTTCCTAATTAAGCAATCAATAAAATCCCAGAAAAATAGGGGAGGCAGAGGTCATCCCCTTAAAAATCCCCAAAAATTTTGAGATTAATTAAGTATTAAATTAAGGTGTAATTAAGCTTATTAGATTTCTGATAAAATCTTAATTAAGCCAAAATCACTGTTCAAAATCAACTAATAATAATTTTCCAAGATTCTACTCTGAAATATCTTCAAAATGAGCCTAAGTTTGCATTTTTTTTTGGATTTTTCTAGAATTATTTATGATTTTAGGAAGTTTCAAAATTAAAAACTAATTAAATTAAAGCCTTATCCTTCGGGCCATGTGGCGCGATGAACTTTTCATATGGTGACGGGATTGGATATTTAAGTAGTCACATCCGACCGACTCAATCGTGGATGTTTTCTCGTGGTCCATCCAATCTAAGATTAGACAACCACGATTTGATCCATGGTTTAGGAAAGGAATCGAAGCCTCTACGGGATTTGATCAGAGCCATTCATCCTAATCATGCGGGATGGATGGCTCATGATCTATTCCATTCGAGAACGATGAAAGATGGATGCCGCCCATCTTCCCACGTATCTGAGCTCACCCGAGCTCGAATTGTCTCCAAATTCTTCCCACACCTTCGGAGAAGAGAGACACACACATCCATGAATTTCGAATTTCCTTCACAAAAGACCAACCCACTTTTCCATACAAGGCTCGTTTTGTGAAATTACCTAATGAGAGCAAATGTCCGATGGTGCAAAGCTGGAGGTATCTTCGCCTAGTTGAAGCGAGGCCCTGTTTAAGAGCTTTGAGCTTGATTAGGTGTGGAAGGCTCGGTTGACCAATCCACGCATGTTGACCAATCCATGCATGCCAGGGGCTCAGCTTTGATCGAATTCACTCCTCCCTTGGCTTGGAAGCTTGGGAATTGGTTCAGTTGGCTTTGACAGGCTATCGTGATGGTGTGGCTAAGAGGAATTGAAATTTGATTTAGTGGAGAGGGAGTATTGCTCAAGATTGGGATGCCCTATTTCAGTTTTGCTCGGGAATGGGAAATACCGAAAGAGGACTTGGGATCCTTACAAACACTATGGGGGGCTTCGGAATTGACTTAGGAAGAATCTTGATGCAAGTCTCCTCAAAATTGTCCTTAAATTGAGGGAGTATACCCTTGAATTTCCAATGATGGACAGACGATAGCATGCGCATGATTTGCACTGGATCGCTGCTGGACTTATCTCCATCAAGTCACGGTGGCACGTTAGTGATGGGAGGAGTGAAGGGAGGCTACCATGGATCCATTGTGCAAGGGTGCAAGGGTTTGGATCTAATGGGTGCTCAGTTTGTATTGGAGGTGAGTCAACTGGCCGACCTAAGGTGGGTCAAGTGGGCTAGGTGGGGCTAGGAGAAAGTTCCATGTAATGTTAATGGGCTTCCATGGGGATGGGAGAGTTAACTTTGGCTTGGATCCATTGGTTTTGAAGTTTAAATCCTATGGTTTGATGGCTAATCCCCTTGGTGGGGACCACTTAGCTTTAGGGAGGTCTTAGGCTGACCTATAGGGTGAGTTTGTCGAAGTTAGTCAGCCCACAAAAATCTCATGTTGATTTGAGTGGTTTGGCTTGGATTGGTCAAATGGATTCCATTTGGGCTAGGTTGGGTTGGGTTGACCAATTGGTCAAAGTAGGTCAAACCAAGGCTTGGGTTAAGTTCATATGATGATTTGGGATGTTTTGGTTCAATTAATTTGGATTGGTTTGGTCTAGGTTTGGATTTGACTCATTTGGATTGACCAAATTAGATTAGGTTAGGTGTTAAGTCAGTTTAATTAGTTGATTGAAAATGATTGTAGGCTTTCGTTTGGTTTAAATTGGAATTAATTTGAATTTTGGTCAATTTGACCTTTTAGGTCAATTTGGGAAGTCAAGTTGACCAATTGGTCAACTTGGGCTCAATCATGGCTTTGGTCAAGTTCAATGAGTGATTTGGAATAAACTTGAGCCATTGGTTGCAATCAATTTGGGTTAAATCATGATTTGACCCACTTTAACTTTTTAGGCCAATTTAGGTCAACTTAGGTCAAGTGGCCAATTAGGCTTGGTTTAGCTTAATTGATGGCTTGGTCATGTTCAATCATTGATTAGGAATGGATTTGAGTCAATGGTTTCAATCAATTTGGCATATGATAGATTTTGGCTAGTTTGGGTTTCATTTGCACTAAATATTGACTTGGTCAAAGGCTAGTTTTGACTTGGTTTGACCCAATTCAAGGTGGTTGATCAACCCATGATGATTGTTGATCATGATTGCGATTTAGATGGGCTTAGTTCAATCCAATTGGGTTGGATTAGAACTTGACTCAAAAAGGTCTTTTAGGTCACTTTAGGTCAAGTGAGCCTAAATGAGTCAATTGGCTTGATCAAGGTTTGATTCAAATTTAGTAGAACTCGCATATGAGCCTAGGATTGAAATATAAAGTCAATTGCAATTGGTTTGGAGCCAAGTGGGTTTTGGTTCATATGACAATTTCAAGCCAAAGGGGTTAACTTGAGCTTGATTTGGGTTAACTTGGATTTGGTTTGATAATGGTGATTTTTGTTTATATTTAGATCAATGATTGAAGGAATGATTGAATCATGAAGGAATCCATGAGTTTTGAGTTTATTTAGATGTCATTTAGCCAAGTTGAAAAGTTTGGCTAAAAGTGCTAAAATTGGGAATTTTATTTTACTTGAGTTTGGTTTTGGTCATTTAAATTTATATTTCATTTGTATTTGTGAATATAAATGAAGATATAAATGGGTTATGTGAAAATCACTTGAGTTTGGAGTGATTCAGAAGCAAATTTAATTAAGCTTAGGGGTGTAGGTTTAAAGAGGCTAGCTTGGATTTTGAATTGGTTTTATTTATTTTTGGTCATTGGAGGGTGAATTTCATTTATATTTATGAATATAAATTAAGGAATAATTGATTTATAAAGCATTCAATCATGTTTGGCTTGATTTCGATCAAGATTTGATTAGGTTTATGGAGGTGGGTCCATATGGCTTAGAAAGGGTCTTGATTTGGTTTGATTTATTTGATTTGATTTGAATGGTTTAAATTTGGATTTCATTTATATTTATGAAAATAAATGAAGGAATGATTGATTTATAAAGAAATCAACTAAGTTTGAGTTGGTTTGGAGGAGCTTTGGCTAAGCATATGAAGATGGTTCATACGGCTTAGGGAAAGATTTTTGAATTTGGACTTAATCATGGGTTTCAATCATTTGGAGTTTGGAATTGATTTATGATTTGGAATTTTATTTCAGATTGAATTTGATAATTGAGAAAATCAATTGAATTGGGGTTGACTTGGATTTGGTAAGCCTAAGTCCATAGGCTAAAATCAAATGGCTTAGAGAGGGATTGATTTGAATTTGGTGATGGATTTCAATCATTAGATAGTTGGATTTGATTTTGGGGTTTTGAATTTGAATTTCAAGTTTGGGTTTGAAAGAGGGAAGCAAGGATTGGGTTTGGGCTATAGGGTAGGCAAGTCTTCCTAAATCCCTAAGGCACAACCTATTTCTATGATTAACTCTTCTAAGTCTCTAGGATTAGGTTAAGTATTCACCTAATCACTAGAAGTGTCTTATGACTAAGGAACTCTTAATGTCTATGAGAGTCCTAGATCTATGACGAGGAAGTAGAGAGCTCACTCCAAAATTGAGGTCAACAACGTACATAATATCATAGAATTTACAATTTTATTTTTATTATAAATATGGAGATGCAATAAAATTACTATGTATGTAATTACATTTTATTTTTATTATGTTATATGCAATTACATGGAATTAACCCATACAATAAATTTGATACAATTTAAATAAATTGATTTTCTAGAGATGTGTTAATATGAAGCCAATGATCAGCATCACTCATTCTTAAATAAAATTTAAATAAAAATTTCATGAAAATGGCACTTTCATAATAAAATATGATTTGTTAACAACAAATTAATCAAGCCTTAAAAATAAGATTGAATTAAAATTAAAAGGTTCATTTTTTTTATAATTTGAAAGCACTTGAACTATAAAGAATAATGACAGATGCTCTACCACATATGTTTAATGATTGCAAGGGCAGGTAATACACAAAACATGAGTTCAGCTTCATTAATAACTCAACAAACCAAAAAAAAAAAAAAAACACCCAACAATACTAATAGGTTAAAATAAATGGAGGAGTTGAGCAACTACATGATAGTACAACACTCTGAGTACAAATATTTTTTAGTACCAGGCTATATAATGTAATATATATATATATATATATATATATATATATATATATATATATATATATATATATATATATATATATATATATATATATATATAAAGAAATAAATAAATAACTCATCATTACATACTCAAAGCCTTTAAGAAAATTAATTCCCACAACAGAAAAATTAAACAAAAGGTAATCTCTCATAGCGTCAAAATTTTAAGGTGTAAGGTAAAAGAATTGACTTTATCAGATAAAATAATTATATTTTTTTATTCAAATGGCATATTTATGATTAGTGATATAATTATTGCTGATATATGATAATTCATCATTTTAGTCAACTTCTACATATTGGGTGATGGAAAAGAATTGAGCTGATAAAATGGACATTAATGTGATGATGATGATGATGATGATGATGATGATGATGATGATGATATATATATATATATATTGCGTGCTAGAAAACCAGTTGTGGTAGAGTGAAAGTTTACGCCTTAGCCTTATTGTGAAATCCAGCACACACATAGGTATTTAAGAGTGAATAAGAAAACTATTTTTTGTGGAAAATCTCGAAAAGAGCAAAATTACGGGCTAGCCAATAGAAATCTTCCATGTATTTGTTTTGGAGTACAAGTTTTTCCGATAACGGATTACATAATTATATGAGAAGAGTACAATGAGAATCTTAAATTAGACAAAACGATCATATAGTCGCGTTGAGGTTGTAGCATTACTGGTAGTAGCGAGATGATGGTGGCGGAGGAACATCCACACGATAAAGGTCGTCATGATGGAGCGAAGATTGACGATGGAGAGGATCGATGGTGGATGGCGGCGGCGGCGGCAGTGGTTGGTAACCAACTGGGTGGCCTTCGAGTGGTGGCACGATTATGCATGAAGGATTTTCAAGCTTTAGAGCTCTCTCCTCTCTCTTGCCTGGCCTCCTCATATGAAGAATGAAGGGCTATTTATAGATTGGAGGAGTGGCATCTCTATAAATAAATGCAAAATCCGAACCACTCCTCTCCATTGGACGACTCAAAATGATTCCTTTGATCATATGATGTATTTTGTGTATTTGAATGCTCAAATGAAGTCGAAATTGTGAGATCTTGGGCTTGTTAGATCCGACTCGTCGAGATGCTCGATTTGACTATAAACACTCCATGTTTGAGAGCTATTTAGAGATTTAACTGATATCCCAAAATTTACAATGATATTTTAAGTGTTTGATCTCGACCAGTTTCAACTTCGGATCAGCTTGCTTTTAACATCAAGATTCGTGCTTTGACTAGTAGAATTTTCAGGGTCATATTAGTTACCCTCTATTTTTGGATGACATTATCTCAATCAACCAAAAATATATATGCTGAATACTTAAAAATAGCAGATTCTTCAATAAAATTTACGGGTCCATTAACCATACATTTTGAGAGAACAGATCTTCATAGGTGCACAAGATTATGATCAGGAAGCAGCGGCATGGATGTGTATGTAATCTTGAGCATAAGGTTTTGGGTTATGGACTCATCTGAACATTTACGGGTGCTTGCAGCAGTTTTGGGTTGGTTTGAAGGCTGGACGAGCCAAGGAAGGAGGTCTGTGAAAGCAGGTGAATTCGGTATAGTAGGCCGTCTCCATCGATTCATTTTCAAGCGACCAGAGCGGGTTGGAGCGGGTCACACGGCCGAACGATCATGCGTCACAGAGTTTGGCGGGAGCGGTCGAAACTCAGGTCAGCGGCGAATGTAGCCATGGCTGCGGTCTGCGAAGCGGCGAGCCATGTGCTGCGTGAGTGGCGCTGGCGTACAGGCGCCTGCGCAGTCCACCGTGCCCGGCAAAATGTTCGTTTTCACCCGTTTTCGCCCATTTTGAGCGGTTTTGAATGGTTTTGGGCGATTTTTAGCGATTTTTGACCTTTTGTCCCTATAGGGGGTCTATAATAACCCCCTTATGGCCAAGAGAGGAGGAACACTTCTCATATGCTTGAGTGTTCCTCTTCTTCTTAGTGAAAGGTCATTGAGCGATCAAGACACGTAGTTCATCTGACAGGCTCGTTTTCCCTCGAAAGAGGTGTCATCGACCCGGCGTTGAGGTGATCAAAGACCCGCATATGATAATGCTCCAATTTTCCCTCGAAAGAGATGTCAACTATCCTCGTCGGACTGACCGGGTTCGGAGGTGAACAAAACCTATAGTTCAACGACAAGGCTCTAGTTTTCTCTCGAAAGAGGTGTCAACTGTCCTCGTCAGACCGACCGGGTTCGGAGGTGATCAAGACCATAATTCATACGATAAGGCTCCAGGTTTTTATTGAAATAGGTTTCAACCGACCTCGTCGAACCGACCGGGTTGGGCAATCCGTGTAGTTTATCGACAATGCTCCAGTTTTCTCTCGAAAGAGGTGTCAATTTACCTCGTCAGATCGACCGGGTTCGGAGGTGATCAAGACCCGTAGTTCATATGACAAAGATCCAGTTTTCTCTCGAAAGAAGTGTCAAGCCCGACCTCGTCGACCAGCCAAAGTTGGGCGATGATCAGCGATGATTCTACCGGCGGTGGTGATGGCGCCGGTGGCCGTAACGATGGTCGATGAGGATAACTAAGTAGCGATGGTTAATGACGAGATGGTAATGGCCGGCTGGCGGTTAGCGGCGATGACAGCGGGCAGCGGCGGTAGTCAGCGATGGCGGCGGCGTCGGTAGTGAGAATGACCCCGCGATGGTGGTGACCAGCGGAGATGGCGCTGATGATGGTTCTGCGTAGCCGGAGATGGCGATGGCAGCCGGTAAGCGGTGGTTAGCGGCGGCAGGGGTGGCGGTGACCAGTGACGATAGTTGATGGCAATGCTCGGTGATGGTGAGGATTTTTGACCTATCCGAGGTTGTTTGTGAGAGTGTGACTCGATGACATTAACCTGTATGGAAGAGGTCAAATTAGATCCACTGAGGATTTTTGATCTATCCGAGGTTGTTTGTCAGAGTGTTACTCGATAACATTAACTTGTATAGAAGAGATTGAATTGGATCCGAGGATTTTGACTATCAAGGTTGTTTGTCGTGTCTTTGCTCATGTGGGTAGGTGCAGTTTTGATATATATCCGAGGTTGTTTGTCAGAGTCTTTGCTCGATGACGTTAACCTGTATGGAATAGATCAAATTGAATACATTGAGGATTTTTGACCTATCCGAGATTATTTGTCAAAGTATTACTTGATGACGTTAACCTATGTGGAGTAGGTGCGAAGTTTTGATCTATTCGAGGTTGTTTGTCAGAGTCTTTGCTCGATGACGTTAACCTGTATGGAAGAGATTGAATTGAATCCACTGATGATTTTTGACATATCCGAGGTTGTTTGTCAAAGTATTACTTGATGACGTTAACCTGTATGGAAGAGGTTGATTCAAAATATTCATTTGTGGTTGTAGCCAAAGTTGCTCCTTAACCTTGGTCTTGTTTTTCAATGAGTATAATTGAAAAATCATAATTTGCAAAGCTATATCTCTTCTCAATGTTGAAATATCCTCTAACTTTGACTTATTTTTTGGGATGGTAATCGATTAGATGCTTATTATATTAACATGGACGATCTATTGAGATTAAGAGTTGCCCTTAGTTTTCGATAAAATCTGAAGGAATGAAGTTTGATGAATCTTCATTCTTCACTTGCGCTCCTTAAAAGCTTGAAATGCTCTACCTCGATGGTGGTTTTGATCTTGTTGGAAAACTTGGTCATCATACAAGATGAAATAATGGGAATTAGTTTTTTCACGCATAAGCATGCGTCTAGAAAACCGATTCGGTAGAGTGAAAGTTCACGCCTTAGCTTGTGAAATCGGCACACACACACAGGCATTTAAAGAGTGAACAAGAAAACTCCAGAATTTTTATGTGAAAAATCTCGAAAAGAGGGTAAAACCACAGGGCCTAGCCTAGTAGAAATCTTCCACTATGTATTTGTTTTGGAGTATAAATTTTTTCGATAACGGGATTACATAATTGTATATGAGAAGGGCTGACAATGGGAATCCCAAAATCAGACAACAACAGCCATATAGTCACATTCAGGTTGTAACAGTTGTTAGTGGTAGCAGATGATGGTGAACAGTGGGGAACAGCCACTGACGATGAAGGTCGTCATGATGGAGACCAACAGAGATTGACGACGGCGAGGATCAGGCGGTGATAGCTGATGGGCCGGCGGCGGTGGTTGGTAACCAACGGGGGTGGTCGGCGATCGTCGAGTGGTGGCACGATTATGCCTGGAGGATTTTCAAGCTTTAGAGCTCTCTCCTCTCTCTTGCTTGGCCTCCTCTCATATGAAGAATGAGAGGCTATTTATAGATTGGAGGAGTGGCATCTCTGTAAATACATGCAAAATCCGAACCACTCCTCTCCATTGGACGGCTCAAAATGATTCATTTGATCATATGATGTATTTTGTGTATTTGAATGCTCAAATGAAGTCAGAATTGTGAGATCTTGGGCTTGTTAGATCCGGCTCGTCAAGACGCTCGATTTGACTATAAACACTCCATATTTGATAGCTATTTAGCGATTTAACTGATATCCCAAAATTTCCAATGATATTTTAAGTATTTGATCTCGACCAGTTTCAACTTCGGATCAGCTTGCTTTTAACATCAAGATTTGTGCTTTGACTAGTAGAATTTTTAGGGTCATATCAATATATATATCAATTAGCATGTTGAATATCCAATATTAAAATCTTTAAAATTATTTATGATGTTAAAATTAATTTTTTTAACTTATGTTAAAGATAATTACTTGCGTGGACTAACCTCACTAATCTTAAAATCTCAATTCTTGATAATGGTTCTAAAATTTCACTTTTTGGTTGAAATTAAAATGAGTTAGATGACAAAATCAAATAGAGTCATGAATACATATAAAGTGTTGAAAGTCTTTTGGAGTTTGTAGGTCAGAACAAAAATCCCTTACGAAAAAATTAATCAAAGGATATCAATGATCACTAAATCTGAAAAATATAAGAGATTTTTTAATATGTTTTTATGGAATCAGAACCCAAGTAGAGTATGAACATGAAGGTTTGAAGTTACTCAATACTTTCTTTATAACACTACCATTAAAGATGACGTTAGTAGTGATAATAACTTTGTGTGAGTTACATGGCTTAAAGGAATGTTCTTTCTTTAAGATTAGTAATAAGAAGTTGATTTATTAAGATGCAACAATGAGAGAATTTATGCAACAAGTTTAGATATATTTTTCACCTCTAGGAAGCTCAGAAATGGAATGTTAAATTTTAAGTTATAATATTTATTTTAATCTTAGTGATTATAACATTATTAATTAATAATGTAATTATTATTATCAAAGGGTCAATGAATATTCTTCTAAATATTTATGTTTAAGGAGAAGCATGAAAGAAAACAACATTGGAGAGTAAGAGTGATGAAAAGAGAGAAAAATAGAGTGCGAATTGGAACTTCAGAATACTTCAGTGAGACTAGTATTATATAATTGTTATCCTTTTATGCAAAAATTCATTTCAATTTGAACCTTATAATGTAAAACTTATTTATTTTTATATTTTCCATATTTCTTTATCTTGACTTAATTTATTTTCAATAATAATAATATTGTCCCTAAAATATTAAAAAAATGGAGCAATAACAAGCATATAATCGTCATAAATGTAGACGATAATTAAAATATAAAAAAAAATACATTTATGAGAACCAATCATGTGCCTTAATTTATTCAAGTTTTAATAAGTTTCTGATAAAATTTTCAATTAAATTATTTAATATAAAAAAATTTAATAAATGTTTTTGTCGGGTAAATAATTTTTAAAGTAATCCCTGCTATTGGGAATGACTGACAACCGTTCATACCAAATAAGATTCAAGTCAACGTTTAGATTGACGGCTATCAGACGTTTTCTATTGCTGGAAATTCCTTACTGCATATTATCCTTTTTTATTATATTTCATTTTCTCAATGGCGTCCTTCGGACGACTCTCCCGCCTGATAAGCCAAAGGACATGTTATTAATTTTATACGTTTCTTTTTTTTTCTTTTTTTTCTTTTTTTTTGGAAAATATGAGGGGATAAACCCCAATTCATTCCAATAATATAATCATTTACAAAGAAACACTAACAAAAAACAAGACTGGACTGAAACAAAAAGAGCAAACATAACAGCTCTTTCAAAAAACCTAACAAGAAAGATAGAAGGAACATAGAAATGAAGAAAAGGAGGGATCTAAAGGACTCAGATTACAAAAATTATCCTAAATCAGGATATTGCCTGCACTGAAAGCCAAAAATTCACCGGTTGCTGAATATGCCGTCCGTGAACCAATACTGTAATAGAATATTTTCCAGATTAAGATAAGAATCAGACATAGAGAGAGGTCCAGGTTGCAAAAACAGCCATCCAATGTGAATTTGGCAACCCAAGCCACAAAAGCAGGTACCACAATCATCATTGTCCTTCCCACAAAACCTATAATAGAAAAAGCACAGCCAGCCAAAAACCTTCCGTTGATATATCCAGGCGAGACGAGACTATCTGGCAATCCAAAATCGCAAAAACCAGGCACCACAAAGATCATCATTTCCCAAACTAAAAAAGCAGGTAAGAATGAAAACATATCCAACCGAAAGACATCAAGCTTAAAAATGCACATTTTACTTCCATTGCAGAACCCGAGTAAAAACAAACCCCAGTATAAATCGCTCAAGCTACGAATGACATCCCAATATTCATTTTCCATAGCTGTATGGTAAAATAGCCAACCAAAAAACCGCCATTGATATAACCACGAAATAATCGGCAATCCAAAACCCGTAAGAGCATATACCCACCAATATTTCCATCTTCCAATAATAGGGGCTATAAGAAAAGAACCAATCCAATCAAAAGAAAATTAAGCATAGGTTTACTCATTTTTCTTCCATTGTAGAAGGATCGAGTAACATTTTCAGACCAGTGATCCTTAAAGATCCACCTTCTTAGCTTATGGGCAACAATATTTCTGATTTGGCACTCCATCCAGAAAGTAGAGTTAGCCACCTATTTGAAAAATTGAGAATTCCTTTCCTTCTAGATGATATAAACAGAAACAGCTATAATTAAATAACATAATCTAGCAAAAACTTTGTTTTCCATATTACTTGTTTCACTTAGTAGTTGAGTGAGAGAGGCATGCATAAGTAATTGGTTTCCCTGAGGTAACAATTTTCTCATCAAAGACATAGATTCAAAGCATTCAAAGAAAATATGTGTATGAGATTCCATTCACCTTACAAAATAGCAAAGGTGGATGGGCCTAATCCCCTAGAATGAAATATATAAGTCTTTAAACCTTTCAAAAGAGCCATCCAACAAAAATTGCATAGCAAATGCCCTAAACCATACTTCTTTGTACCAATTCACCTTAGGGACATCCTGAAACAAAGCTTTAATAATAATCTTAGAAGTAAGTTTCGGGTTATTTTCCCAAAGAATCAACTGTCGACTAAAAAATAGCTTAAAAAAAAATTCCAAAGACATTAGGATAACATACAAGTCGCTCTTGGAATAGAAAGTTCCATTAAGGAAGATCGAGTTGACTCTAGCATGCAACGGTTTATCAAAAACAGAGAAGGATTCATTTCCCATAATTTCATGTAAGGAAGACCCATTACACCAAGGATCAAAGTAGAGGGATAGCAATGATTTATCATCAATATTAATAGATATCGATCGACTAAATCTAAGAATTTTCTCTCCATAAAGGAGAGATTCGATCTCCCTTTGGGTACCATAAAGAAATATATTTGCTCTGACACCATTCAGCAAATTGAGAGGCATTGTTTAGGAATCTCCATAAAAATTTAATTTTGCACAGAGAATTAAGTATAGATGCAGAATAAAGTCCGATGCCGCCCCTATTCCGAGGGAGGGCAGTTTTGGCCCAAGAAATGGTATGTAGTTTACGCTCTTCGCCATTATGATAAAAGAAATTTGCCATAATAGAAGAAACCTTTTTTAGAATACACTTTGGTATAGAGATTGATCTAAACCAATATGACAAGCATCCATTTACCGTAGCACGCAGGAGTTGGAATCTTCCACCATAAGATAACATTTTACTTTTTCATCCCGCTAACCAATTATAAAGTTTATCAAAAAGAGCTGAAAAATGTTATGATTGTAATCTACCAAAGATTAATGAATTCTGTACTTGAAAGGAAAACTTCTTGTTCAATGCATAAATGCTCCATAAGAGTGAAGTTTTTAGAGAAACAAATAGTAGACTTATTCGTATTAATCTCCAACCCAAGGTAATCGGCCATAACATTAAGAGAATATTTGAGAAAATTAATAGTTTGCCAACTAGCTGAACCAGAAATCAGAAGGTCATCAGCAAAAAGTAAATGAGAAATAGCACAATGCCCACCCATTCTGAGTAAAGTTCCCATTAGAAACTTGGTCAAGTAAGCAAGAGAGAGTATCCATTGCAATAGCAAACAAAAAGGTGATAGGGGACAACCTTGTCTAAGACCATTGGATGAGCCAAAATAACCTTTAATCTCACCATTTAGAACCACTGAAAATGGAATATCACAAATACAAGCTTCTATCCACTTTATGAACCAAGAAGGAAAACCTTTTTGGGCCATCCTATGAAGAAGAGCTTATCGATTTATAAGGTCAAAAGCTTTTCGAATATCAAGCTTTGCTATAAAATTGGTGCCAGTGCTTCTAGATAATAATTCAAAATTGATTTCATGAGCAAGAGCTATGTTGTCAGATATATCTCTCCCCTTAATAAAAGCAGATTGGGCTATATTAGTAATATATGGAAGGACCATTTTTATTTGCTAGAACCTTTGCCACCACTTTGTAGAAAGTATTACACAAGGAAATAGGTCTAAAATCGGATAAGGCATTTGAATGTTTGGTTTTTGGGATCAAAGTAATAAGGGTATGTTTAAATGGAGAAGGTAACTTTCCATTTTAAAGAAGTGATGCTAAAAGGAACTGCTTTTGCCAGTAATATCCCAAGAATCCTTGAAAAATTTTGCATTAAAACCATCAGGACCAGGAGATTTATTATCTTCAAAACTATACAAAGCCTCTATAATTTCTTTATCAGTCACCTCAGAGATCAGCTCATTAGCATGTGTAATTGTCACTCTTTCACCTGTGGGAAGGTTAGGAAAAGAAATAGCATTTGACCCCCTATAATTGAAAAGAGAAGAGAAGTAGTTGCATATCTCATTTGCAATAGAGGCAGGCTCAGATATAGCTCCACTGTCAGTCTCAAGACTTTGAATTTTGTTAGAGTTTTGCCGATCCTTTATAGAACAGTATAAGAATTTGATATCATCAGCATATGCCCTAGGCGCTCTCCTTTCTCGACCTCTTGCTACCGGGAGTGGAATCCTCCTGAACTTCCTTCTGTTAGTGAAGAATAGGAGGAACCCTCTTTCTCTCTCCCTCTCCCCTCATACGTTTCTTTTATATATGCATCAAGAATAAGTGTGACAGTGTAGAAAATTTTAATTAATCACTCCTACAAAGCAGGATATTTATAAAATTATTTTAATATATTTTAAACATAAAGTTTATTTGGACAACATGATTTTGAATCGCTAATTATAAAATAAAGAAATTTTAGAAAAATTATTTAGTAATAATGCTTTAGTGAAATGAAACCAACATAAAAAATAATGATAAAAAAAGTAAAGAAAGAGAATAGAAAGAATTTTATGTGGTTCGACTAAATCCCAAAACCTGGCCTACGTCCATGCCTAGCCACCTAGGCTAGGAATTAAACAAAAGTAGAGATTACTATAAATCTCTCGTACTCTCCTTCCAGGCAAGTACAACCCAACACATACTTTCTTTAATGGGCAAGCACAACCTAAGATGTACTTTTCTTAACAGGCAAGTATAACCCAATAAGAAATCAAGATAAAGCAAAGAGAAAGACACAAGTATAACTCTTAATTTTAAAATATTTTTGCACTCACAATCCAATCTATACTAATATTAATGCAATTTAATATTAATGAAAAAGAAAGCTCACATTAATTTTAAATGAAATTACAACAAGATCTTCAATCAAATATTTAATGCAATTAAATAACTTAATGTTGCTTGAATGATCTTTAAAAGGTTTAAAATGATTTTCTTGAAAGACTTTGAAATGCAAACTAAAATGCAATCACCAAAAACTTTATTTTGATTTTTTTTACCCAAGCTAACTTTTATTCAAATGATAAATATATGTGCAATTGGAACAACTCAACAATTATTTGAATTATATTACATGAAAGCTATCATATAATATATGCATAAAACTAATTGAATATAAGTAATCAATAAGCACAAAATGAAACTTTAAGCCAAATGGAAAAAGAGAGATAATAAGATTTTAAACACAATCAAATTTAAGCAACCTATATGAAACTTTAAGCCAAAGGGATAAACAATGGATATTCAAATGATTAAGAATTTATGAAGTTAATAGCCTCTAAGAAGACTTCAGCCAAATAAGAAACAAAAGGAATATTTACTGATTATGCACAAAATAAATTTATTTTCTCATTTTTAGCTTTAGGCTAAACAAGAAATCAAAAGATTATCAAGAAGGTAAAGTCCACATAAATTGAACTTCTTATCTTTGTTCTTGGCCAAACAAAATCTAACTATTATGTCATGAATAAACACAAGAAAATTTACATAACCTTATAAATTTCAAAGCCAAGAAGAAATAAAAAAAGTTTAAGAACTTAGCACCTTAGAAAATAAAGACAAAAGAGATGATGTTTTCCAAGGGTGGAATCACACCAAACTTTCACTTTTTCCAATCAATCTTCAAGCCAAATAAATGCCCAAGGGAAAGGAAAGAATGATGAGGAATGTTTGCACTTGTATCACCAAAAATCTCCAAGAAATGATCTTGTAAGGATCGGCCAAGGGTGAGCAAGAGAGCAAGAAAGAGTTTTTAACTTTTTGGAACCTTTTTAAAGTTGAAACAAGGCTCTTAAATAGATGAGGGAGGAGTCTAGGATCATCGAAAAACTGATCTAATGAGTGGGAAATTGATTTGGCATCAATTTGAATTTCAAAATCGAAAGATAGGGGATCGACCAAAGAGATCTTCTATAGATTCCTTTACAAATTTGTTTAAACCCAATATGGAATGTATGCTATGTGATTCATGGCCAAGGAAGGAAAAAATCCCATATAAGGTTGGCCAAGGGAGTTTAGATATCAAAGAGGGAGTTTTGAATAATATAAATCCAATAAAAACCACTTCAAAGAATTCGGCCAAAGAGGTTCCCTAAAATAGAAAATTCTTAAAGTAATGCCTGGATTAATTTTAAATCAAAACTAATTGTGTTCTATAATTATTAAATGTTTAAATAACATATAAATTTAATAAATTTAAAGCATAGTGGCCGGCCTCCCTTAAACTTTCCTACAATAGGTCCAATTAGAAAAGGTAAGAAATTATTTTCAAAATTTTCAAAATTTTTATTTTCGAATTCACCACCGTGATCAGATTGAATTTTACTAACAAGAAGATTTCTATCACGCTGAATATGCTTAACAAATTTTCTAAAATGTTCAAAAGCATTATTTTTATGAATTAAAAATATAACTCAAGTAACTCTTGAATAATCATCAATAATAACAAAACCATAGAATTTTCCACATAAACTAGCTATGCAAATAGGTCCCAAATAAATTCATATGTAATAATTCTAATGGTCTAGTTGAATAAACAATATTTTAATTTTCAAAAGAATGTTTAGAATTTTTTTCATGAATACATGCAACACAAATATAACCAGAATAAAATTTCAATTTAAACAATCAACAAGATCAAGTTTTGCAAGTTTGTTTATCGAATGCATGTTTATGTGACATTACCTTTTATGCCATAACCAAACATCATCAATTGAACTTTTGAAACAAAGTAAATTCAAACTTATAATACTTGCATTTTTAAAATCAGTAAGGTAAATATTTTTGTATCTATGACCAACAAGCAAAACAGTTTCCTTATTTCTAATAGTATAGAAAGATTCATGAAATTCAACATTAAATCTTTTATCACATAATTGACTAATGCAAATAATATTATGCTTTAAACCTTCAACAAAGTAAACTCTATCTAAAATAATTGTGTCCTTAGAAATAAAACTAACTCATCTTTCCTTTAAAATTATCACCATAAACTACAAATCCTTCTTCACAAGGTTTCTAAAGTAGAAAATTTAGATTTATCACATGTCATATGTCTTTAACATTCACTGTCCAAGTACCACATGCCTTCTTGATTTTGCTTTGAAGGCATTCCCATAAAATAAAATCAGGGGTCAATTTTTGGAACCCAAACTTGTTTGGGTCCACATCCAATGAAAAGACATGCAATGAATGATGTGTGGTATGTGTAGCTATTTTATTTTTAGGCATCCAAATAAATTTTGAATTAAGAAATGATTGAGATTTTCTTGCATGACAATCAGATGATACATGACCTTTTTTTATTACAAAAATTACATGTAACATTTGTATTTGCATAAGGTCTAAATTTAAATGATCTTGATGCATTTGATGACTTATGTCTAACAAATGGAACATGTGAATGTAATTTACTACAAAAATCTCATTGCATGAAGTAATAAATTTTCCTTTTTCAACTTCTCCATAAGTGTTGATTAATCTAATAAAGCATCATTCTTAGCCTTTAAGTCAACACATTCATTTTCTAAAAGAAGCATGCATTTCTAAAATTTTCTTTTCTTTTCTAACACATTGAATTTTCTTTTAACTTTTTATATTCATGTGCTAATTCATTGAATGCATCATCTAGGTCTTCATAAGAAATATCTTCATATACTTCACTTGTAGAATCCACATCAGCCATAAGACATATATTTGCTTCTTCCTCTGTAGTGTCATCACTTGATTCTTTTGAGTCAAAATTTGGCCAAAGTGGTATTTTCTTTTTCTTTTGAGGCTTTTTATTTTCCAAGACTTTTTCTTTCAACTTTTTTGTAGCTAAGTTTGGACATTCACCTCTTATATGTTCATACTTTTTGCAATTGAAGCATACTATTCCTTCTCCTACATTCAACTTTTAGAGACAATTTATGTACTTTTGAATTTCCATACCTATGCTTTTTCTTTTTGATCATATTTCCCAGCCTTTTTGAAGGAAAATCAATCTCATCACTATCAACATCTGAACATGAAGAATTTTACTTACAACTATCTTCCACCTACAAAGCAATTAATTTTCCTTTCTCTTTCTTTTGGAAAGTGTCATTCTAATCTCTTTGTGCAATAACTTGTTCTTATGCTATCAAAGAACCAGGAAGCTGATCAAGTCTATAAGTAGTTAAATACATAGCTTCACTAATAGTAGTAACTTTTACATCCTAATCTTTTGGAAGATATCTTAAAATTTTATAAACCAAATCTTGATTTTTATACTTTCTTCCAAGTGAATGCTATTTATTTATACTTTTTATGAAGAGAGTATACATATCAGAAATACTTTCATTTGGTAACATGCAGAATAATTCATACTCTTGTACTAACCTATTTATGTGAGCATCTTTAACTTCGTTAGTACCTTCATATGTAAGAATTAGTTTATCCCATATTTCTTTTGTAGTAGTAAGCATGGAAATTCTCATGTAGTCATCAGGAAGTAAAGCACAATAAAGAATATTACAAGCTTTGGATTTAGTTCATCCAATTCTCTTTTACAAGCTGACCATTCATCAAAAGGTTTATCAACTTTTAAACCAATCATATCGACAATGGGTGTGTGATGCTAGTGTGTCAACATATGCCACATTATAGAATCACGTCCATGAATAAAAGTACAACTGTGCCATTGCAATCAAACTCAGGGATGTTAAGCCACAAATTGAGCCGAGGCTCTGATACAATGTTACTCAACTATAAGAAATTCTTAAAATAAGGCATGGATTAATTTTAAATCAAAGCTGAGTATGTTCTATACTTATTCAGTTTTTAAATAACATATAAATTTAATAAATTTAAAGCATAGTGGTCGGCCTCCCTTAAACTTTTCTAAAATAGGTCAAATTGGAAAAATGAAAGGAATTGTTTTGAAAAATAGAGCTAGTTTGAATTTAAATTTAAAATAACTTGTGATAAATCAATTAGGCTCTAAATAATCATAATTAATCATGCTTGGGACGTTCAACATATTCCATAAAAAATGATTTGATTTAGCAAATACATGTCATGCATAAGGAGTTTGAATTAAAGAATAATTCAAAAAATAATTTAAATTTAAAAATTTAAATAAATGAATTTTAAAATATGAAAACTGAGAGAAAATGATATGGAAATGTTTTTAATGAAATTAACACAATTTATTACACAAAATGCATTAAAAAATTCGGCCAAAATAATTCTAAGATGAAAATAATAATAAGGGAGAGAAGAAAGAATAATAGGAGAGAGAATATGTGGAAAAAGGATAGTTTTGGAATAATTCAATTTTCATGCACTAAAATTTATGAATGACATGGAAATGATTTAATGAAGTATAAACATAATTTATTTTGCTTTAACATACATTTAATGAAACTTATATCATGCATTTAGTTCATACTATCCAAAATGGACAATTTAATGAATAATTGTAATATTAAGATATAGAAAAAAATAAAAAAATTTAGAATGATGAATCTAAGAATGGTCGAATCATTTATTTTAATTTAGTGAAATTTTTTATTTTCCTTAATATAGTAATTTCTAGAAAAATTCTCACATAGTCCATGTCGAGTAGATTTAGCAATTTGATATAACTGAAGAACCATGAGTTGAAGAACTTTCCTGCACACTTGAATTTAACTTGATTACTAGCATTTGAGCATGTGTTTGTTATCATAAAAATAAATCTCATATGAGATGAGGCTCATGAAGTCAACATTTTTTAATTGCAAAAATATTTTGGAGCTTTGACTGCCACTTGGAAAAAAAATAACTTGTTTCTCTGTAAATTTTTAGTTGACTAGATTTTTAATCACCTTCTTGATTTCATGTTATTAATTCATTCCATTTTAAGAGATTGACTGCTTGATCCACACTTTTTTTTCAATTTTTATTGTCTAACACTTAACAATTATCAAATGTTTGCCTTCACTTGATATCTGTCATCATTGGCCCCTTTCATCACTTGTTGTTGCCAAATGTGCACCTATAATTCCATCTCCCCTCTATTATCACCATAGGAGAAGTTCCTAATAGTTCAAGTCTTATTATAATGTATTCTTGGCTTGATTTGGGGACTAGGAGGCTCTTATCTTTGATTATGATTAGAAGAATAGTTTTAGCTATGCAAAACTTTACAATTTTTTACTCGCAAAATTTCATATAATGAATATATATGTCTTGTAAGTTGCATTTAACTCATATGCAGATGAGAAAATTTCATTGAAAACTAAATCAATGAAATCTTTCTTTATTATGAACAATAAATATATAATATGCAATCATGCCACAATTATAGGTAATTGGCTCTCCTCTCCAATTATAAGACCCACATTGAAGCACATGACTACCCTCTAACTAGTAGTTGTCATTAAAGCTCAAAATTTCTAATCATACATGGACACACATAAATACTACGCCCAAACATAGGATCTTACGGTTGATGCTAAAGCCTTCAGCCACTAGGCTAAGAAGAGCTTTATTTATTTAATATAATTTAATAAAAATATAATATCATCTTCAATCATTTATTTATAAAAATTAGATTAATATATATTCGAAGAAGGATTTGTTAAAATTGGAAAAAAAATTATCAAAAGGATAAACGAACCTAAAAATTTCTCCCATTAGGAGTGGACTCAACATAAAAAATATCAAGAGACAACAAATGCTCTCTGCAATAGTATAATCAGTGATTACTAATTAAGAAATATATATTAGGTTGAACATGCATCTTAAAAATCTATCAAATATAAACATAACACCATTACCTCATAAGATAAAGTAAGCTAAGAAAAAAATTGCTATGAATTAAATTGTAGCCAATGAAATGGACAGCCAAGTGAAATCATCGAGTAAAAACGAAAAAAATACAATAGAAAAACAACTGCTCTTGTGATAAAAGTTGTCATCATTCATATATTGGGAGATAAAACTAAATCAAATGGATCTAAAAATAAGACAACATATGATAGGGCTTTGAAAAACTATTCCATCATAATATCAAGCACCATCCGCTTGAACAAAAAATGAAAAGAAACGTTGCCAGTATCTTTCATATATAATCACTACATATATGGAAATTTAATAGATAAGGTAGACTACTAAGAGAAGAAAAGTATGCATAGAAGTGATACGTCCCTATTGTATCTCAGTCATTGGATTCACTGATACTTCCGGATTGCATCTCGACCGTTGGATTCACTTAGGGATGCTGACGCGGGATTTAATCTCAGTCGTCTGCTGATTACTTTGCATCATTCAATCAACCGTTGGATGAAGCTTTTTGGGGAAGGAACGCTACGCTTGCTGGTGAAGGAATCAAAGCATATTTCTTCGAGGTCAATACCTAGAGAGCAGAGAGGGAAGATGAGCTCCTGGAGAAGGTTTTGGGGTTTCTGCTGAGGGAAAGAGAAGCTATCCAGAGAGAAGAAGAAGAAGACGACAAAGAAGAAGAAGATGTAGAAGGATTAATATTATTGCATGGTTTTACTGTCTTTTTACAAGGCTTATTTATAGCCCTAGTTTATTTCTATTTCAGTAGATCTAACTACTTTCTATTAGATCTGTTTGTTATTTTCATGCTTTACATGTCTCTATTTTTTGGATCTTGATTTTCTTGCATAGTTTCTGTTATTCTGTTATCTTATTGGTGTAGTTGTCTGATCTGACAAGATCTTGATTTCTCTTTCTATTTTCTGTTAGCTTGTTGATGTAGTTGTCTGATCTGCAAGGGTTCTCAGGCTTTCTTTTACTAAGCAGTGTCTTGTATTTATTTTGTTTATTTTATTGGGCAAAGTCTTTTAGCCAAGATGGAGTTTTTCTTTCTCTTGTGTTGTTGATGTGTGCAGCTCTGTCTGGGTCTATATCATTACACCCTTCCAAAAAATTGACCTTGTTCTTAAGGTCAAAATTAGGGTAAGTCTTCTAAAACTCCTTGAATGGTATCCAAGCTGCATCATTTGTTATCATTTCATCCCATTGGATTAGTAATTCTTTAATAGGCTTATCTACTTGTAGTATTATTCTTTCATCTAAAACTTTGATGGGTTTAACCAATGGTTATCATCTATGAATGGTATAGCTAGTGTAGCTTGGAGTCTGTCTCAGATCTGGTCTAGAAACATGGAATACATTGTGGATCTTTTCGCTTCTGGAAGTTCCACTTTATATGCTATTGACCCTATCTTCGGTAGAATTTTAAAAGGTTCATAGTATTATCTTTGTAATTTTGAGTAAGGGTGTTGTGCTACTGAAATTTGTCTATAAGTTTGTAATTTTACTAACACCCAATCATGTATCTGGAATTGGAGTTCCCTTCTTTTTCTATTAGCCATCTCTTTAAGCTGTTGAAGTACTTTGTCTGTTTGTTACAACAATGTGTCTATCTCTGTTATTAGATGTATTATTGAAGGTATGATTGTGTGGAAGTCCGCCATAAACTATTTGAAAATGAGTCATCTTCGCTGAGGTGTTTACTGATGTGTTGTAGGAAAATTCTGCCCATGGTAGAAACTGTAACTAATTCTTTAGTGTCTCTAGTACAAAGCTCTTAAGGTATTGTTCTAATGTCCTGTTAGTGACTTCTGTTTGGCCATCTGATTAGAGATGATATGAGCTGCTATGACTGAGTGTAGTTCCACTCAACCTAAATAATTTTTGCCAGAAATTACTCATAAAGATAGGATCCCTATCTGATACTATATTCTGTGGTATACCATGGAGTTTGCATATGTCTAAAATGAAAATTTGAGCAATAGATGTTCAAAAATTGGTGGAGGGTCAAAAATGCATACTTAGAGTCTATCTACAACCACTAAGATAGCTATTTTATTATGAGATTTGGGTAATCCTGTGATAAAATACATTAGGAGTTCCTCCCAAATAGATGATGGTATAGGCAATGGTTGCAATAGTTTTGGTTGTCATATTTCACTTGTTGACATATGGTTGATATAAATTTCTGAATGTCTTGCTTCATTTTTTTCCAGTAAAATTATTGAGTTATTCTTACTACTGTTCTCTTTATTCCACAATGATCCCCTACTCATGATGAATGTAGTTCTCTCATGATAGTGATTCTTACTTCTGATTATGCAGCTATTATAATTCTATTTTTATAATATACTAACCCCTTAGAAACTCTGTGTTTTGGAAAAAAACTCAGTTCTTTATCTGATGAGGTGTTGTAATTCAGAATAATAACTTGTGTCTCACCTTTAATTTGTATTAAAGAGTTGAATTGTTGGGTGTAAGCAAAGAAACTCTGATAAGTAGAGACTTTTGAGCTATCTGTTGTATATTGATCTTCTGGACTATAATTCTTGTGGGATAATGCATCAGCAGCTTTGTTTATGATACCTGGTTTGTATTCTATTGTATAATCAAAGCCCTAGAGTTTGATTAAGAATCTTTGCTGTTCTAGTGTCTGAATGGTTTGATGCATTAGTTTTCTAATGCTCTTCTAATCTGTTCTAATGGTGAACTTGTGGCCTAACAGATTTTACCTCCATCTCCCCACTGCTTCTGTTATGGTATATAGTTCTCTTGCATAGGTTGATGACCTTTGTAAAGTTGGAGATAATTTTTTGGTGAAATATACAATAGGATGACTATTTTGGATTAATACTGCTCCTATTGCAGTACCCGAAGCATCTATTTCTACAATGAAATGCATAGAAAAATTTGGAAATGCTAATACAGATAAGGATACCATAGCTTCTTTTAGATGTATGAATGCCTTTGAGCTTCTTTCCCACCACTAAATTGCCGCTTAGCTAGAGTGATGTTAATGGTGCAGCAATTATTGCATATTGTCTTACAAATTTTCTATAATATCCTGTTAAACCCAGGAATCCTCTTAGCTATTTCACTGAAGTTGGAACTGGCCATGATTATACTGCTTCAATTTTCTTTTGATCTACTTCTATTCCTTGAGCTGACAATATATGGCCTAAGTATTTTATCCTTTCTTGGATGAATGTGCATTTGGACTGTTTGATAAATAATGCTTGTTGTTTTAGTTTCTCCAGAACTGCTTATAGATGTTGTTGATGTTGCTCAATGGTGGGACTGTAGATTAAAATACCATCAAAGAATACTAACAAAAATTTGCGTAAGAATGGTTTAAGTATTGTATTCATCATAGCTTGAAAGGTTGATGGTGCATTTATTAATTCAAGTGGCATGGCTATGAATTCATAATGTCCTTCATGTGTTCTGAAGGCTATTTTGTATATATCCTCCTCTGCCATTCTTATTTGATGGTATCCTGAACGCAAATCTAGCTTTGAAAAAACATTTGTTTCATGTAATTCATCCATTAGTTCCTCTGGTGTTGGTATGGGAAATCTATCAGGAATGGTGATTTTGTTTAGTGCCATATAGCCCACACAAAATCTCCAAGTCCCATCTTTTTTCATTATTAACAGGGCTGGTGAAGAAAAAGGGCTAGTGCTTTCCCTTATTATCCCTATATCCAACATTTCTTTGATTAATTTCTTAATTTATGTCTTCTAAAATTATGGATATCTATAAGTTTTAACCTTTATTGGTCGAGTGCCAAGTGATAGATTAATATGATGATCTATTTCCCTTTTGGGAGGTAAGTCTGATGGTGCTTGAAATAGTTCTTGATACTGATGTAATACCTGTTGTATATTTGCAGGTTGGCTGTTGAATTCTTTTGTTGTGGAGTCTGTAGCTGTGATACCTCTCTAATGTGTAAGTAGGATGCTATCTCATTCTTGTTTTTCAATTTTATAAACTGATGTAGAGTAATGCTTTCCACATTTGAAGTTGTGTCTCCTTGCAGTTGTATTATTGTGTCATTATATCTGAATTTCATAGTTAGTTTCCTGTAATCTGTGGTGCATTCTCCCAGTTGTTCTAACCATTGTACACCTAATACTATATATGTTCCTTGCATAGGCATAAGGTAACAGTCTGTTATGAATGTATATCATTGTAATTTGATAGGTATGTTAGAGCAAACTCCTGAGCATTATAGTGTCTCTCCATTTCCTACTAATACTTTGAAAAAAGATGCAGGTGTGACTGTGTGTTCTATGAACTTGGCTAGTTTGGACTGTATAAAGTTATGTGTTGATCCACTGTCTATCAGTACTTGAACTGGTTTTTTTTCAATCATCCCTTGTAAATGCAATGTCCTCGGGTTTGATTGTCCTGTGAATGCATTGAAGCTGATTTCTGGTATGTCCTCATTTATTAACAGATTTTCTTAGTAACTTTCTTGCTACAGGTTATAGTCCTTATCATCATTGACTATCATGAGTGCAAATAGCTTTGATTTACATGTGTGGCCCCTATGGTATTTCTCATCACAGTTAAAGCATAATCTTTTTTTTCTTTCTTCTAACTGTATTGTTGTAAGTCTCTATATTGGTATATTTGGTTTATTACTACTGATGTTGTTGTGAATTGGCATAGTTAGAGTGGTAGTAATGGTTGTTGTTGTTTCAGTGATATTGCTTGGTTGAAACGTAAACTTCTTCCTACATATACATCATCTGCTAATCTATTTTCCATTAATTTTGCTAGTTGAAAGGCTTGTTGTAATGAAGTTGGTTGTAATGCTCTGACTTCCCTTTTAATGTCTTGTCTTAATCTAGATTCAAAGTAACTTTATAGGAATTCAAGAGGGATTCCTAAAATTTGGTTTGCCAATTATTCAAATTCATTATAATATTCTTGCACTGATATTTTTTGCTATAATTTGGCTAATTTCCCATGTAAATCTCTAGATACTGAAGGTCCAAATCTTTGTATTACCTGTTCTTTGAAATTTTGCCAAGAATGTAGTTGTTTATTGAGATGCATCCATTGGAACCAACTTAGAGCATGTCCATCCATATAAATTGATGCTATGATGAACTTCTGTTCTTCTGAAAGGTTAGAATATTGGATGAATTGATCTGCCTTGAATAACCATCCCTTTGGGTTCTCTCCGTTAAATCAAGGCATGTCCACTTTAACTGGTCTTGAATTTTGATTGTAATATTTAATTTGAGTAAATTCTATAGGATTAGAGTTACATACCTGTGATTCTTTACTTCCTTATTGTTGTTCTTGAATTGATTTTTCCAGCTTATCTTCAATGGCTGAAAGTCTTCTTGATACTTCATTCAAGATAATGGTGATTGATGTCATCTGTTCATCATTTTTATTCAATCTTCCCACACATTCTTCCAATATTTTTGTTGCATGTCTTGTGCCGTATGCCATTATTTCTTGCAGGATTGAAGGTTCAATGAGAGCACCAATGATAGATCTCTATTGTATCTCAGCCATTGGATTCACTGATACTTCCCGATTGTATCTCGATCGTTGGACTCACTTAGGGATGCTACCACGAGATTTAATCTCAACCGTTTGCTGATTACTTTGCATCGTTCAATCAACCATTGGATGAAGCTTCCTGTGGAAGGAACGCGTAGCTTGTCTAGGAAGGAATCAAAAGCGTATTTCGATTCTTCGAGCAGCTGAATACTCCAGAGAGAGAGCAGAGAGGGAAGATGAGCTCAGGAGAAGGTTTTAGGGTTTCTGCTGAGGGAAAGAGAAGCTATCCAGAGGGAAGAAGAAGAAGAAGACGAGGAAGAAGAAGATGCAGAAGGATCAATATTATTGATTGATTTTGCTATTTTTTACAAGGCTTATTTATAGCCCTAGTTTATTTACATTTCAATAGATCTAACTACTTTCTGTTAGATCTGCTTATTATTTTCTTGCTTTACATGTTTCTATTCTTTGGATCTTAATTTTCTTGCATAGTTTCTGTTATTCTGTTACCTTGTTGGTGTAGTTGTCTAATCTGGCAAGATCTTGATTTCTCTTTCTATTTTCTGTTAATTTGTTGTAGTTGTCTGATCTGTTATGCAGTGGCTTGTATTTATTTTATTTATTTTATTGGACAAAGTCTTTTAGCCAAGATGGAGTTTTTCTTTCTCTTGAGTTGTTGATGTGTGCAGCTCTGTATGGGTCCATATCAGGAAGTCCGTATTCCTTTCACACCAAGTTCTATAAACCAAGATGGAGGTGATTAGTACGTAGATATTTTTGGTATATTTGTTAGTAAAGTAAGCCAAAATTGGAAGCACTTATTGCAGATTAGGTTGAATAAGAAAGTGACTTCCATTAGAAAGTATATTTCTTATCAGCCACATAGAGAAGGAATAGTCAAAAAAAGTTTAATGGGAAACCTTTGAAATAAAAATCTCAATGCATGTGTAATGGGAAACCTTTTGAAATAAAAATCTTAAACATTTAAGCTCTAATTTTGGCAAACATATAATCATGTTAACTCTGTTGATGAAATAAAATTGATAACTTCAAAAGCGATCTTATTCAAGTTCAGAGGAGCCTATATTAGACACTTACAATATAGTTGAAAATTTTAAGATATTAATTGAGCCCTCAAATAACTTCCAAAAATGATATGTTTATAGTCAAATTAAGCATTTTCACAAAATGAATCTAAAGAGCCTATGATATCTTACATTCAATTATATTTGGACAATTAAATATCTAAAATACATCTCAAAATCTAAGAGACCATTATGAGCATTTTGATGGAGTAGTTTAGATTTATAGAGAATGTTGCTCACAAAATTTATAAATATGCCTTCATTCTTCACATGAGCTTGGTGTAAAGTAGAGATTGAAGAGAACTCCAAAGTTTGAATATTCTAAGAGCACAACCACTAAAAGACTACCTTACTGCCATCATCAGTATCACATCCGACCATTGTCTCTAGATTGTTACCCAAACCACCATCATCTAATTATCAAATGTTCAAGATTTTTGGTCTATTATCTAACTGTCATATACAAATTGTCGCCTAATCAGCATCTATATTCTATAATTCATCTATTATTAGTTTGTCGCCCAATCTCCATCATCCTGATGCCGTCCAACCCCCATTTCTAGTCTACTGTCCAAACACCCTTATTCACAAGTTGATTTCCATCACAAGACTACTGATCAATGTCATTGATCCATTATCTGACTTCCATGATCAAAATGTCATCTGACCACCATCATTAGCTAACATTTGTTGTCATTACTGGTCTTCTGCCCAATTGTTTTTGCTAGTCCATTGCTCAACCATTTCACTTTCACCATCATCATCATTGAATTCTGCCTGTACCATTATCTACCCACCATAGTCACAATCTTCAAACCTCACGCCACGGTATGTCCAACCTCATTGAAATAAAGTTTGTTGGATCATCGCCAAATTACCATCATCAAACCACCATCTAACTGACATAATCAAAGCTCTACCACTTATTGTCTTCTCTTAATCATCATCGTTAAACCACCTCTTAACCATCATTTTTAGAACACTATTGTCTAATCATCATCAGCACCTCCCTAGCAACACCATTCTTAGCCACCATCTAACCACTTTGGTCGATCACCAATGAGTAGACTACTTGACCGAATGCCGTCACTATTTGACGTCCGACCATCATCATTAGAATAGTCACTTTCGATGTATGATGATCAAAATGGCTATTATTATGGTTTATGGTTAACTATTCACTTCACTCAATTATAGTCACGACTACAATCGATTCCATCACAGTTATCTTTGATTGATAATGATCTCCTGGCCATAATGCCCAGCTACATCATCCTAACCATTAGCATTTAGTTACACCATCACCTACTAACACCATTGCCTTCATCATTTCTATTGACATTGAAGCATATCATTGCTTATATGATTGATACATGCTATTGACACATGCCATCACTTATAAGATTAATACATGCTATTGAGACATTACATTGCCTATAAAGCCAATGCACATTGCTAAATCACATCATCACCTATATTAGAGTTTATTCTATAATACCTATATTTATTTAATTATATCTACACGTTCTCATGTTAAGAAGAATGGCATCATTTGTACACTAATAAAATTATTTCAATTGGGCCAAGCACTGTGTTTTTCCCCTTTTTTGAGTTTTCAAGATAAAAACTTTGATGTCTCTTACATTTCTTTTATTATTTGTATGTGTGTTGAATCTTTGTACAAAACTATGACTTTTAACCCCTCTTTATTTTCCGAATATTCTTGCATGCAATAAGATGATTTTATTCGTGATCATAAATAAATCAAATGCTAAACTCTTTAAGTTTATTCATTTATCAATTAAGTATTTATAAAATAGTTAAAGCTTTAATTAATTAGTTACTTGTACAAGTATGAATGAATTCCAATTAAGCCAAGTGTGAATGTTCTCCAACTATACATCATAATATTTGTATGGCTGAAGCTTGAGGTTAATCCACTAAGATGATGACAAATCTACTTGCTTGACTTATGGCTAACTCGTAGGCTCTAAGTGAACTTGATCAACACATGATAAACTTGCTTGGATTAACTTGGGGAGAACTCGCTTTCCTCGAAGTTAACTCACTTATTTTAAAGTTTACTTGCCCTACTTTGGTTTACTCTTATGGTCATGGTCCTGATTTCCTAAATTTGATTTCAGTGGATGTGGCCACTTAATGGTCTCTTCATCTCGAATGACCATCAAGACATTAACACGAAATGTGTTTAGTGGTGTGTATTTTTTTTCCAGTCATGGTTCGCTTCGTTGATGTGGGGGCCATGGAGGAAGATCATGACTGTCTTGTTGCTTCTTTTGATGAGATTATTGATCTGTGTTTCCTAGGGCACTCTTACATTTTCTTGTGGATTGTTCAAATTATTTTCAGTGGACATTAATAGCCTCATTAGCAAAAAATTTGTGCTTTCACATGGTGAACCAAGTCGGTGTATGAGCGGACCTTATCTCGCATTAGCGACGAGTAGAAAGGTCTGGGATGGAGCCCTCCAAGGAAAACTCCTCTCAGTAATTCAGGGTCTACCCCAGGTATTTGGCGAGCTTCTAAGGAGAACCTCTGAAAGTACTCTTTAAGTGATTCACCTTCATTTTGATGGATGCTTAAGAGATGAGAGAAATCATTAATGATCCTTCGGTTTGTAATGAACTGCTCTACAAAAATCTTGGTGAGTTTGTTAAAGGTATGGATGGATCCCCTTAGAAGGGAGTAGAACCAAGTGCGGTCCTGACCCTTAAGGGTGACTGGAAAAACTTGACAAAGCAGTGTGTTAGGAGCTCATCGGATATGCAGGATGGTTCTGTAATGATCAATGTGTTCATATGAGTCAGTTTCCCAATCATAAGAATCAATACTTGAAATCTTGAAACCTTAAGGGGATAGGATATTGAAGAATAGCTTTAGCTAAAGGTGAAGACTCCTCATAGCCAAGGTGAGGGGGAGGATAATTTCTGTCTTTAAGGTGAAATTTGTCTTGCATTAAGCATTGTAATTTTGCACGTATAACATGATGAGTAGGGTCAAAAGGACAAGAATGTGTCAAGCTACCAACAATAATTGGTGGATTAGTAGCCGGTTGAGCTGCAAGTAATGAATGAGTAGAACTAGTAGTGTCAAGGAGGTCGATCACTCCGGAAGTGGAGGAACTTCCCCGATGAGAAGGCCCCGTGATTAGCATTTTGACCTCCCGTGGCTAACGATCGATCTTGGGGGAGATGTGTTATCATAGTAGTGGTTGTCGTGTTCCTTATAAAAGTCATATTATCTCATTTTGAGACTCTTCCATTCGGTGCACATGATCTTCTAGAGAGATTCTTGTTGCACCTTCACTGACAAGGTCATGCTATCAGGGGGAAGTGAGGCAGATGCTTGGAATCCTTGGTTCAAGGATTGGTTTCGAGAGTGACGAGAGTTAAAGCAGGAGGCTCCATTATTGTGAGTATTACGCCTATTGGCCATAATGCAGGTGTTCACAGAAATTATGACTGATAGGTTTTCTTTCTATAGACGGTGCCAAACTGTTGCGTGCAAGAAAACCAGTTGCGGTAAAGTAAAAGTTTATGCCTTAGCTTTGTTGCGGAGTTCAGCACACACACAGATGTTTGAAGAATTAATAAGAAAACTCCAGAATTTTTAAATGGAAAAACCTCGAAAAGAGAAAAAAAACCATGGGGCCTAGCCCAGTAAAAATATTCCACTATGTATCTATTTCAGAGTATAAAATTTCCCCGATAATGGTATTACAGGATTGTATATGAGATGGGCTAACAATAGAATCTAGATCAAACAACACTATATATAATTACGATTGGGTTGTAATTAGTGGTTGTAGATGATGTAACAGCGGGGTTAACGGCGATGATGAAGGTCATCATTAGGATGATGACGAAGATGGCCCGATGATAGTCGGCGGCGATGATCGATGATGGTGGTGGCGGTAGCGTCGGTAGTTAGCGATGATGACTGCGATGATAGTTGGCAACAGCGGTGAGTCGGTGGCGATGGTGGCGGTGATGACCGATGAGAGGTTAATGATGATGAGGATGGTGGCGAGCATGGCGGCGGCGTGGTTGGCGACGGAGGTGGTCGGCAAGCGTCAGTGGTAACGCGATTATCTTTGGAGGATTTTCAAGCTTTAGAGCTCTCTCCTCTCTTTTCTTGGGCTCCCCTCATGAAGAATGAGAGGCTATTTATAGATTAGAGTGGCATTTCTATAAATATGCAAAATCGAACCACTCCACTCCATCGGACGACTCAAAATGATTCCTTTGATCATTTGATGTATTTTAAGTATTTGAATGCTCAAATGAAGTTAGAATTATAAGAGCTTGGGCTTGTTAGATTCGGCTCGTGAAGACGCTCGATTTGACTATAAACACTCCATGTTTAAGAGCTATTTAGGGATTTAACTGATATCCTAAAGTTTCTAATGATATTTTAAGTGCTTGATCTCGGCTAGTTTCAACTTAGGATCAACTTGATTTTGACATCAAGATTCGTGCTTCGACTAGTAGTATTTTAAATGTCATATTAGGAACCATACCTAACATGACATAAGAGATTATATAATATATGCAAAAAAATCAAATGTAAACTAAGCATAACGTAAAGATAAAGATGACTCTTTCTTAATGAATGAAGCTGGAAGTGGACTCACGATCAATGCTTCAGCATCACGTATTCTATGTGGCGCAAGTGATGCCAATCATGTGCCTTAATTTATTCAAGTTTTAATAAGTTTCTGATATAATTTTCAATTAAATTATTTAATATATATCAATCCGGCTCAATCAACATTTTTCCAAAACAGAGACATTGTCGATAACATAGCTTTAGCTCAAGAACTCTTTCAAGTTCTTAGCTTTCCTTCCTCCTCTTCCAAGAACTTTATTGCCAAATTTGACTTAAAGAAAGCTTTTGACATGATTAATAGATAAGCTTTACTCATGCGGATGAAATAAAAAGGCTTTCCATTGTCTTTTATCCGATTAGTTGAGGCTTGCATTTCCAATATTCCATTCTTTATTGTGCTTAATGGGGAAATTAAAGGGTACTTTGGCTCAACAAACAGCTTGAGACAGGACTGCCCTTTGCCTCCTTTTCTTTTTACTATAGCTATGGAGGCATTTTCATGTCTTTTAGACAAGTAGGTCAGTTTGAAGAGGTATACTCCCTTTTACTCTAGCAATTGTTATGTTTCTCATCTCCTGTTTGTAGATGACCTTCTTGTTGTGGGGGCTTTAAATGTGCAGACTGCCTCTTCTTTAAACACTTCTTTGCATTCCCTCACCTCATCTTTCGGTCTGGAAGTTAACCTGGATAAATCCCACATTTGTTATTCTGATCATGCTAAGTTTGTTGATAATTTCTCCTGGATCCTCAATATTAAGCGTGAAAATTTTCCTTTTAAATATTTGGGTCTCCCATTGGTCTCTAGTCCCCTAAAAATAGTGCATTTTAATCCCCTTTTTGACAAAATTCAATTTTGGCTTGCAGATTGGAAATGCAGATTTTTGTCTTATGGTGGCCATTTTCAATTGCTTAGATCTTCAATTAACAACTTATTAGCTTACTGTTTCAGATCTATGATGTTCTCTAAAAGCATTTTGAAGAAACTTTCTTCTCTCACTGCAAATTTTTTTTATCATAGTGGTGAAGCTAAGAAGCTCACCTTATCTCCTGGGCTAAAACCACTCTATTAAGGGACAAGGTGGCACCGGTCTTACATATTTCAACTCAATCTTATCTGAAATTAAGACATTAAGGAAACTCTTAAACCGTTCAAGTCCTCTTGTCGATTGGTGTTTCTCCAAATACGGTTCTTTGTGGAGGAACCCGCCACCTAGAACTTTTGCTTTCTGGAGGGAAATCAAAATCTGTGCTAATCAGTTTAAGAAGGATATTTCCTTCTTTATTGGTTACAGGTCTGCATTATCTCTCTATTTTAATCCATGGTGTAATGGGAGCTCTTTATTTGATTTGCTTGAGCAGTCGTGTTTTAATCTTTTTAGTTTGCCTAGTGATTCTGTTGTTACTTCCATTCTCATAAATGGCAAATGGTCTAGACCTGAGAGCTTGAAGCTATGCAATTTACAATTCTATAAGGCAATCTATAATATTAAACCCTCAATGGGTTAGGATGTATTTCTCTGGAAGGATTGCAAGAAATTTTCTTTTGTTTCTATTAGGAATGCTATTTTCCAGCTTTCTCCTACTAAGGATTGGTGGAAAAGTATCTGGTTTAAAGGCTATGCCATCAACTCTACACTTTTCTATTGGACGCTTACGTTGGGGCTTAAAGACTTGATAAACTGTTCTCAGAGGATTGGGTGGTCTTCTCAATGTGTGCTAATGAACCTAAAACACATAATCATCTTTTTTTTAATGTCCTGTATCTATGGGGCTAATCAGATCCTTGCTACCTAATGGGAATTTATTTCTACTTAGTGTCACTCTTCCTCAAGTGCTAGCGGCTATCTCTCATCAGTATCACAAGGCTATACGAAGACTCCACCTTTTGATAATTACCTTTTCAGTTTACATCATTTGGGGGGAATGAAATTTTCAGTTTCATAACCATAAGGTAAACACACCTGCAACCTTATTCAAAAAAATCAGACTTCTTGTGGCATCTAAACTCGGAAGATGACACTTTAAACATTCTGCCGGATCGCGATATGTTCCTAATTCCTTGAATTATTGGATCCGGCTTGGCGTTACGTTCCGTTCGACCCGAATGAATTACGAACTGAGTTGAGATAGTTGGGATGGTTTTGCGGGTGCTTTCTGATCTGTTGGATTAGCGCCTTTTTGCTCAACCGTTGGATCTAATCACTTGGATTGAGTTCCTCTTGAATTGATTCTTGAACCGTCGGATTGCTTTGGTTTCTTATCTGCCCTTGGATTTGATCTTTGATCAAGCGGTTCTTGATTTCTAAGGGAGTTAGTGGGTTACACCTATTGCTTTCTACGTGGCTTGATCCAGGAGTTGATCCGAGCCTTTGATATTAACTTGGGGTACTTCATGGGTAGGATTAAACCGAGGGAAGCTTTCTTTAAACCTTACTTTATCTTGTTTCTTTCGACTGTTCAAGTCGTCGAAGCACTCCCGAGAGGAAATAGGGTTGCGGCTGGTATCGGAGGAGAACCTAGGGATTCTCCGGTGGAAGACGGTGGTTTTCGGTGAGGAAAACCAAGAAGAACATGAGCAGGAAGAAGAGAAGAAGAAGGAGACTGAAGAGATAAGTTTCTTTCTTAGAAATCTTGATTACTTCTCTGTTTGGCTTTTGATCTCTATTTATACTTTCTATTTCCTTTCTTAGGCTTGGATCTAAGCTATCTATGCAACTACTTTTCATACAAGTTGTTATTTTACATTTACAATCTATTATCAAACTTGCTTCAGTCTTCTTTGGCAGTTGAGGTATGAGCAAAGAGTTATCTTACTGTTACTAATCTTCTTATTTTCTTGTTATCGAGCATCTGTTCTTTTGGCAGTTATTTCTGTGATGGGATTTACTTCCCGGCCGGCTCTGGATATGGCTTTGCTTTGGTTGCTTTACTCCTGTTTCTGTTTGTTTCTTGTAGTTGATCTGGCTCTGTTGGAGAGTTAATGTTACTGTTTAGTATTTGCATGGCTTCTGTAAGGGCTATTATTCTTGTTATGCCCTCTGTATATTAATTTTCTGAATCCTTGTGGCTGTATTTGGTCTTCCTTCCTATACTTAGTCTGTTATCATTGTAATTCTTATTGTTGTATGTTATGATTTGGCAATTTGAGACTTTGGGATCATATCATTACTCCCGTCCTCACACTGACCTTGTCCTCAAGGTCAAATTCTGGAGATGCTTTCTGTATTTCTTTACTTGATACCCCAGAAGCATCTGTGGCTAGAAATCCTTCCCCTTGTTTTAAGGTTTCTTTAATTTATTGATCTCCCTGCATTACTGTTCTGTGATTGAAAAACTGTAACAGGCTTGACTAATATCGCCCATCTACGGCGAGTTGGTAATTCTGCTGGGTTTAGTGTGGAATCCTGTCTGTATTGTTTAAGTCTTGGATTGAAGCTCTCTTTTATGTTTATCTGCCATTTTTTCATGTTGTTTTTGAGCTTCCTGTAATTGATATAGGTCTGTCCAATCTAGCTGAAGATGATTCCTCATTTGTATGTGGCTGTATTATATGATACTGCTCTGTTTGTCCATCTATTTGAAATGTAAAGGATGTGTAAGCCGACTTATTACTCGGACTATCTTATTTAGTTATGCTCTATGGTACTCTATAGATTGGGCTATATCGAATTATAAGTCTAAGCTAAGTCGATGGTTAGAATATTTATAATGTTTATACTTATACAACCTCATGTCATTTGTCTTAGATTGAATGGTTGATAGTTGAAGCTTATTTCTAATGCATCTTTTTGTATCCACTGTATTTATGGTTGAGTATCTTGCTGTAGTTGATACTCTTGGTCCTCATTGACTATCATGAAGGAAAATAATTTGGCTTGACATAGATGTCCTCTATGATATTTTTCATTACAGTTGAAGCATAAGCCTTTTCTTTTTCTATCTTCTAATTATGCTGCTGTTAAGGTTTGAATTGTAATCATGGTTTTGTTACGAATGTTGGTATTATTTGACATGGGTGAAGGAAGTAGTGCTGGTTGTTGTTTCATTGCTATAGGGGAATTAAATTTTGATGTTCTTGTTGCATAAACCTCATCTGCTAATCGGTCCTCCATTAATTTTGCTAATTGTAAGGCTTGTTGCAAAGAGTTTGGTTGCAATGCTCTGACTTCTCTTTTTATGTCATGTTTCAATCCAGATTCAAAACAACTTTGTAGGAATTCAGGAGGAATTCCTGAAATCTGATTAGCTAATTCTTCAAATTCATTGTAGAAGTCTTGTACTGTTGTTTTCTGTTGTAGTTTGGTTAATTCTCCCTCTTAGATTCTCAGAGGGAAGCGTCCAAATCTCCGAGTGACCGATCTTTAAATTGATGCCAAGGAATGCAATTGTTATTTAAATGCATCCATTGATACCGACTTAGTGCCGTGCCATCCATATAAAGCTATGATAAATTTCGATCTTGCATTAGATTATAGTATTGAAAAAAATTGGTCTGCCTTGAATAACCAGCCTCTTGGATTTTCTCCATTAAATTTAGGCATGTCTACCTTAACAGGTTTGGTATTTTGTTGGTGTGGTGTGTGTGATCTATTTGGGGAAGAAAATTCATTATAAGAAGCATTACACACCTGGGATTGTTGCTGTTCTTGATTTCTAAGGGAGTTAGTGGGTTACCGTTTGCTTTTCGCTTGATCCCTGGAGTTGATCCAGCCTTTGATATTAGCGGATGCTTCTTGGTCAGGGATTAAGCTTCTGAGGGAAGCTTGCTTTAAACCTTACTTTGTCTTGTTTCTTTCGACTGTTCGAGTCGTCGAAGCACTCTCGAGAGGAATTAGGGTTGCGGCTGGTATCGGAGGAGAGCCTAGGGATTCTCCGGTGGAAGAAGGTGGTTTTCGATGAGGAAAATTAAGAAGAACATGAGCAGGAAGAAGAGAAGAAGAAGGAGACTGAAGAGATAAGTTTCTTTCTTAAAAATCTTGATTACTTCTCTGTTTGGCTTTTGATCTCTATTTATACTTTCTGTCTTCCTTTCTTAGGCTTGGATCTAAGCTATCTATGCAAGCCTAACTACTTTCTGTTACAAGTTGTTATTTTCTGCAATCATATCAAACTTTTGCCTCTTCTTCTCTTGAGGTAACGTGCAAAGAGTTATCTTCTTACTAATCTTCTTGTTTTCTTGCTATCGAGCATCTATTCTTTTGGCGCTTATTTACGTGATGGGATTTACTTCCTACCGGATATGGCTTTGCTTTGGTTGCTTTACTCTGTTTACATTTCTTGTAGTTGATCCGGCTCTTGGAGAGTTAATGTTCGCTTAGTATTTGCATGGCTACGTAAGGGCTGTTATTCTTGTTATGCCCTCTGTATATTAATTTTCTGAATCCTTGTGGCTGTATTTGGTCTTCCTTCTTGTACTTAGTCTGTTATGATTGTAATTCTTATTGTTGTATGTTATGACTTGGCAATTTGAGACTTTGGGATCAAAAGCCAAACAGAGAAGTAATCAAGATTTTTAAGAAAGAAACTTATCTCTTCAGTCTCCTTCTTCTTCTCTTCTTCCTGCTCATGTTGTTCTTGGTTTTCCTCACCGAAAACCACCGCCTTCCACCTGAGAATCCCAGGTTCTCCTCATATCACCGAACCCTATTTCCTCTCGAGTGCTTGATGACTCGAATAAATAAAGAAATAAGACAAAGTAAGGTTTAAAGCAAGCTTCCCTCAGAAGCTTAATCCTACGGCCAAGAAGCAGCCTCCTAAGCTAATATCAAAGGTTCAGATCAACTCCCAGGATCAATCCGCGCAGAAAGCAACAAGTGTAACCCACTTACTCGCTTAGAAATCAAGAACCGCTTGATCAAAGATCAAATCCAAGGGCAGATAAGAAACCAAAGCAATCCGACGGTTCAACAATCAATTCAAGAGGAACTCAATCCAAGTGATTAGATCCAACGGCTGAGCAAAAAGGCGCTAATCCAACGGATCAGAAAGCACCCGCAAAACCATCCCAACTATCTCAACTCGGCCGGGTTCAAACCACTGGGTCACTCAATGAACGTAACTCAAGCTAAGTTACATCAATTCAAGGAATTAGGAACATATCATTGGTGCTCTTGTTGAGAGTTAATGTTGCTGTTTAGTATTTGCATGGCTTCTGTAAGGGCTGTTATTCTTGTTATGCCCTCTGTATATTGATTTTCTGAATCCTTGTGGTTGTATTTGGTCTTCCTTCCCGTACATGCTATCATTGTAATTCTTATTGTTGTATGTTATGATTTGGCAATTTGAGACTTTGGGATCATATCAGATGCAGTCACTGCTTTTCTGAACTCTTGGGGGGGTTTTGGATTCTAAGTTGCTTTCTTCTCTTTGATTTTGATGTGCTGCTTGTTTTCTCATGGAGTAATCCTTTATTTGGCTTTTTTCTCGATTGGTTTTTTTTGGTTTGGTTCTGGAGGATGATGTATACTTGAGCTTACTTCACTTTCTCCCTCCCCCTGGATAGCTACTTTCACAACCGGGGGCACGTTTTTTTTTTCCAAAAGGACTACTGCTGCAAACAATATTCTGTTCTTCCTCCCCACTGATGGTGGAAGTGGGAACCGGGGAGGGGAGGCCCCATTTCTCTTCTCAAATATGGTTGTTCTTCACTCAGGTGGCTCCTGTCATCTATGGGTGGATGATTTTTGTTATTGAGTCCGATCTTTTTTTCCTATCTACTTGTCTGTCGTTAACGGTTAGTTGCATTATTTTGTCTCTAGTTAAGCTTTTTTTATTTTATCACTTCAGTATCTAATGGGATTACCATTTGTGTAAAAGTATTTCTGGAATGAATTGAGCTTCTATCTTTTAACTTTTTCAAAAAAAAATATTTAATATAAATTTTTTAAAAAAATATATATTTTTGTCACGCAGCGGGTAAATAATTTAATTAATTGCTACGATGGATTTAATGTGATGCTAGGAGATTAACAACCATTATTTTCACCCACAAAATGTGTGGGGTCTTGAGTGGATATCCTTCAAAAAAAAGAAAAAAAAGGACATATTATTAATTTTATACTTTTGTTTTATACAATGTGACAGTGTAAAAAATTTTAATTAATCACTCCTGCAAAGCAAGATATTTATGAAATTATTTTTAAATATTTTAAATATTTATTTGAGATCATTCTTAATTTTTTAAAAAATTGATTATAAAATTACTGTGAAGAAATCACCTTTTTTTTAACTGTTTTGTATTACAAATATTTTTTAAAAAAAATTTTAAAAATAGATTTCTGACCGTCATCATATACTCAGAGTTCTAATTCTCAAAATATTTTTTTCAAAGTAGCTAAAGGAACCTACTTTATTTTCTGACTATTTTCTGAAATTGCAAAGTAGTAAAAATTTGTTCTAAATAGATCCTAATAATTTTGACAGTATAAATGTTATAAGATATAGAAATGCTAAATAAAATAGATAAATAATAAATGATAAATATGTGTAATATGTAGATGATACCTATCATCTATCCAATGACTTAGACAAATAAAGTTTTATTTTTAGTACTTCTTATTCTTAAAAAAAATCACATAAATATTAAATTATAATTTACTTTGTTTAAATAGCTTGAAAAAATAAAAGAGATTGTGCTTTATTTTTTATTTTAAAAATATATATCTTTAAATAAAATTGGCTCTAATTTATTTTTCAGTATGGTTTAATATTTTTTTTTTAAACAACGTTGCTTTTTCTTGCACGATATCAAGTGGTAGCTGCTCAACCAGCACCCTATTCATCTTTGCTCATGCGACTCCGCTTCAGCTTTCATATCATATGGGTTTTTTGTATTTTATTAATGAATCTGATATGCTTTATTATTATTATTATTATTATTATTATTATTATTATTATTATTATTATTATTATTATTATTGAACATTTGTTAATTTAAACATAAATTTACATACAAGGACTGAATTAAGATCTCGTGATTGAAAGTGTAGCTCAACCATTTAAAATATCTCAGTAATATCATATATTTTGCTCCAACTTAGATTGAAGATTTTGATTTTACACGTAATTGATAAAATATTTTTATTATGTTTTAAAAAAAATGCTTTAAAAATTTATTTTAGATCAAAATATTTTAGATCCTAGAGTTTTTGCTATACATCTAAAGCTTCATGGTAAAAGTTTTCATATTCCAATTATTATTTTTTATTTAAGATTAGTGATGTTATACATTTAGCTATTTATATTTGATTATGTTCATTATTAATAGTTATAGATTATATAATAGGAAGAAGATTAGAGGAGAATGTAAATTTTTAAAAATGAATAAGTTAGGAACGTATATAGAAGTTTCAAACTTTATTTTAAACTTATTTTTATAAACTAAAATAAGAACTATGATGCATAAATATGGACACGGGGACACGGACAAGAGACACTTCTATTTTTAAAAATACGAGATACGGATAAGCGTTAGATACCGCATTATAATAATAATTAAAAATAATGTGTATAAATTAAATAGATAATATTAAAAATAATAAAAAATAAGTCAATTAATTAAAAATTTTAAATTAATTACTTAAGTTATATATATATATGTATATATTACTTAAGTAATTTATTTTATTATACTTTAATAATTTTAATGAATAAAATTTATTATCAATTCTAAATTTATAAATTTAATTATAATTTTTAATAATTTTAATTATTTGCAATAAATATATCTTATTATTTTATCTTTTTAGCTCAAATGTCATTCTCTAAATTTCTAAAATTCTCTACAATAATTTAAAATATAATAAATTATATTTAAAATATTTTACGACACGGTGTTAGAAACGCATGTCTCTTTAATTTTATAATTTTATTTTAATCGGATACTTTTCTCCACGCCGACAATGCGGGATTTTTTCTGAGTCGTGTCCGTCGACACGTCGAACACCGCACTTAATTTTTAGAATTTGCGCATTATAAAAATAAGAAGAATAAAAAAGTAAATTAGATTTTAAAAGTGAACAGATTAGAAAGTTAAATAGAAATTTTGAAGCTTGTTTGAAACAAATCATACTAAAATCGAAATCATAAAATGCATTGGATAATCTAAATTATTGTGATCATATTCAAGCCACATTTGAAGCATATTTAAATCCAAAGTAAACTCACTCTAACCATGCTCTAATTATTTCTAGCAATATTAATTCATTATTCTAACTATAATGTTTTGATTTGTGCTACTTATTTCATGTTAAAGTGATTCATTTCAAATTTTTTATACAAGTGGATGCCCACTCAAAAAATATTTTTAAAGTGGCATTACTCTGCTTGAATCGAGAAAATATTACATGCAGAGTCCGGACGTAGTTTTATGTCCGGACTCCAATCATAGCGCTACACATGTCCATTATTAAAAAAAGCTATTTTTTCATATTTTTTAACTTCACGCCAGAATCGGATGGCACACATTGACGACGCCGCGCACTTAGGCCCGACTCGGCCCCGCTCTCAGGAGAAGAAATATCACGCGCGTTATTCCACATTCTTCGTCACAGAATAGTTTAGGGCTTTCTTTTTGCACATAAATTTTTCTCAACTCAGCTCCCGCTCTCGCTCGACGCACGTCCGGGCTTCCCTCAGAGATTTAGCAAATCTTGGGCATTAAAAATTGAGGTATTATAGGCGACCTCATGAGGTATTTCTTCCTGCATTCTTGAACTTTAATAAATTTAGGGTTTTCTCTATTGTTCTCACCGTCGAGTAGGAGAACATTTGCTACATTTGAGTTCTTTAATTGAACGGAGACTGTTTTACTGGTATTTGGAGATATTTTTTATGTACACTCTCTATACTGTCATGATGGCACACGTCATTATTTTCAAAATTTTGAACTGTTGGGCTTGTCATATGTTTAGTATATCACATTGTAGGATATTTGGTGTTGTTTCATGAAGGATTTGATGAATTATGGATCCTATTTGGATATAATATGTTCAGTCGATGACATTATAATTTGTTTGTAGGTTGATTAATGGATGCTTGCTTCAGTTTTGCATGTGTACTTTCTATACTCTCATGAGAGTACAACCCATTTTGTCATTTTTTAAAAGACTCAACTCTGCTTGATATAATATGTTGATATGTTTTCGCTTGAATCGATTGGTAGGTTTTTAGAGATTTTTTGCATGTCTACTGACTCTCTCAAGAGTACACCCCATTTTATCAATTTTCAGATTTTAAGCTATTTGTAGAGAATATGTTTAATAATTAGAAGCAATTTGAAGACTGCTTGTTGGTTGGGAGTTTGCATATTTACTCAAGACTCTCATGAGAGTACATAGAGAGTACATAGTATTTTTCTCATTTTTTTTCCACTTGGTTTGGCCTGTTTGGATGGAATATGTTCATTACATTCCATTGGAAGCAATTTGAGGTGTTGGTTGGTTTCTAGAGTTTGATTCTATATGTACTCTCATGAGAGTCTGAGCATTTTCTCTTTTTTTCCAGTTTCTTTGGCTGTTGGAGGAAATATGTTTATTACATTCCATTAGAAGTAATTTGAGGTCGTTTGGTTAGTTTTATGAGTTTTGCATTTATATTTTTTGTACTCTCACGAGAGTACATATTATTTTTCTCATTTTTTTCCACTTTCTTTGGGTTGTTTGGAGGAAATATGTTCATTGCATTCCATTTGAAGCAATTTGAAGTCTGTTTGGTTGGTTTTTAGGGGAGTTTTGTATCTGTACTCTCTGTACTCTAATGAGAGTACAGAGTATTTTTCTCATTTTTTTCACTTGGTTTGGCCTGTTTGGAGGGAATATGTTCATACATTCCATTGAAAGCAATTTGGAGGCTGTTTGGTTGATTTTTAGGGGAGTTTCACATATGCACTCTTTATATTCTCATGATAGTACAGAGTATTTTTTTCTCATTTTTTTACACTTTCTTTGGGCTGTTTGGAGGAAATATGTTCATTACATTCTATTTGAAGCAATTTGGAGTCTATTTGATTGGTTTCTAGGAGAGTTTTGTATCCATACTTTTTGTACTCTCATGAGAGTACAGAGTATTTTGCTCATTTTTTTCCACTTGGTTTGGCCTGTTTGGAGGGAATATGTTCATTACAATTGGAAGTAATTTGGAGGCTGTTTGGTTGATTTTTAAAAGAGTTTTGCATCTGTACTCTCTGTACTCTTAGTATAGAGCATTTTTCTCATTTTTTTCACTTGGTTTGGCCTATTTGGAGAAAATATGTTCATTACATTTCATTTGAAGTAATTTGGAGGCTGTTTGGTTAATTTTTAGGAGAGTTTTACATATGTACTCTCTGTACTATCATGAGAGTACAGAACATTTTCTCATTCTTTTTTCCACTTTCTTTGGGCTGTTTGGAGGAAATTTATTCATTACATTCCATTTGAAGCAATTTGGAGTCTATTTGGTTGATTTTTAGGAGAGTTTTGCATTTGTACTCTTTGTACTCTCATGAGAGTACAAAACATTTTTCTCATTATTTTTTCACTTGGTTTGGCCTATTCAGAGGGAATATGTTCATTACATTCCTCAAGTAATTTCATCGCATTGATTTTGAGTTATATATTAATCAGTTTCTCATGAGAGTACAAATTATTTTTTCATTTTTTTTCACTTTCTTTGGGCTGTTTGGAGGAGGTATGTTATGTATTCTCATAAGACTACAAATTATTTTTCTCATTTTTTTCCACTTTCTTTGGGCTGTTTGGAGGAAATATATTCATTACATTCCATTTGAAGCAATTTGGAGTTTATTTGGTTGGTTTTTAGGAGAGTTTTACATCTGTACTCTCTGCACTCTCATGAGAGTACAGTATAATTTTCTCATTTTGTTCCACTTGGTTTGGCCTGTTTGGAGGGAATATGTTCATTACATTCTATTGGAAGAAATTTGGAGGTTATTTTTTTAGATATTTTGCATCCTCTTTCAAGATTTTCTCATTTTTTTCTACTTCTTCGTATTGAAATATATGTTTATTACATTCCATTAAGTAATTTAGGTGCTTTTGGGTTTCAGGGAGTTTTATCAGACTCAGTTCTCATGAGAGTACAGCATTTTCTAATTATTTTTAGTTTCTTTTTTTGCCTGAGGAAATATATTCATTACATTCTATTAAGTAATTTGGATTGGTAGAGTTTTGATCTGTACTTTTCTCATGAGAGTACATAGCATTTTTCTAATTTTTTTCACTTGGTTTGGCCTGTTTGGAGGAAATATGTTCATTACATTCTATTTGAAGCAATTTGGAGGCTGTTTGGTTAATTTTTATGGGAGTTTTACATTTGTACTACAGAGCATTTTATCATTTATTTTCCACTTTCTTTGGGCTGTTTGGAAAAAATATTAATTAGACTCCATTACAGGTTTATTGGAGCCTTAATATTAGCCTTTTTGGCCTATTTTGTGGTGTACTGCATTCTGAGAGTACTAACTTTTTTTTTTTTCTTTGTGGCATGTTTGGATAATGTGTGAAAACTATTTGGAGAAATTTGGGTGATTGGACTCTATTTTGCATCTACTTTTATACCCTTAGAGAGCAGACCAATTTTCTAATTTTTCCCACTTTTGTAGTTTGAAAGGAAATATTTACTATATTCAATTCGTTAATTGAGCCTTAATATTAGGTTTTGAGCTATTTTGAGTTGTACTCTCTATACTCTGAGAGTATAGATATTTTATCGCTTTTTTTTCTAATTTTTCATGCTTGTTTGGGAAGAATGTGTTTACTACAAATCAGTTGGAGAAATTTGGGAGCTGCTGAGTTGCTTTTTTAAGCTATTTTGCATCTGTACTTTATATACTCTCAGGAGAGTACATATCAATATCCTAAATTTTCCCACTTCTATTAGCCTGTTTGGATGGGAAATATTTACTATATTCAATTACAGGTTGATTGGAGCCATAATATTAGGTTTTTGGAGCTATTTTTGAGTTGTACTCTCTGTACTCTCCTTGGAGTACATATTTTTTTATCATTTTTTTTGCCAATTTTACATGCGTGTTTGGGAAGAATGTGTTTACTACAAACCAGTTCAAGCAATTTGGAGGCTCTTGGCTTGATTTTTTGAGCTATTCAACATTTGTACTCTTCGTACTCTCGGGAGAGTACAAACTAATTTCCTAATTTTTTTCACTTATGTTAGCCTGTTTGGAAAGGAAATATTTACTATATTTAATTACAGGTTGATTGGAGACTTAATATTAAGTTTCTAGAGCTGTTTTTGAGTTGTACTCTCTGTACTCTCCTGAGAGTACATATTTTTTTATCAGCTTTTTCTAATTTTTCATGCTTATTTGGGAAGAATGTGTTTACTACAAACCAGTTGGAGCAATTTGGGAGCTGTTGGGTTACTTTTTTAAGCTATTTTACATCTATGCTCTCTATACTCTAAGGAGAGTACAAACCAATATCCTAATTTTTTTCACTTCTGTTAGCCTATTTGGAAAGGAAATATTTACTATATTCAATTACAGGTTGATTGGAGCCTTAATATTAGGTTTTTGGAGCTATTTTGAGTTGTACTCTTGTACTCTTAGAGAGATTTTTTTTATCAATTTTGCCAATTTTTCATGCGGAAGAATGTGTTTCTACAAACCAAACGGAGCAATTTGGAGGCTCTTGGCTTGATTTTTTAATTTGTTCTTTCATCCTCAGACACTCTGAGAGTACTAATTTCCTAATTTTATTGAAAAGTAAAATAATAAAAAATAAAAGTCGGTCTAATTGAAAGGTATGCAACCAAACCTTGAATTTGATGCTTGTTGAAAGGAATTTTATTTGAAAGCCGAGCTTGAAGGTTTATCTAGAAAAGGTCATAGTTAATCAAATTAACTAAGGTTTTATTTGGTATCAAATTTATTTTTATTTTAAAAAATATATTTATTTATTATATTTTAAAAATGATTTTGTTTTTTATTTTTTTGAAAATAAATTATATTATTTTAAAAAAATTAAAATATATTTTAGATATTTTAAGTAATTTTAAAATAATTATGCATCAAATATAATTTGTTGCAATTCAAAATATAAGAAATATATAAAAAAAATAAAAAAGTGATCTCAAATACCTTTAAGATTGAAGTAATACACATGACCAAGAAGTTCCATGTGTTGATAATTTAGTTGATCTCAAATTTTCTTATAAGTCTTCACACATTAGAATTTTAGTCAAGGTTTTGTTAATAATTAAGTCATTTAAGATGCTTAAATAATAAATTAATCCAAGCAAAATAGCAAAATAACACTTGTTTAATATTTATTATATTTTAAATTTAATTATCATGCATGAAATAGCTACAAATATATTCAAAATTTAAAAGAAACAAGATCCATATTCTTCATTTATGATGATAAAATTATTTTATAAAAAATGAATATAGATATTATAGATATGAATGCTTCTTATTTTGGAGGTCGAGAATATTTCTATTGTAAAATGAATTTTAATACCTCAAAATTATTATAAAATTGTTATTTTTATAATCACTTCATATACATACTATAAGAGAAAATATAAATTAGGAAATTAGTATACAATTATTGATTTTTAATTTTATATTAGATCCTTAAGATAAATACTGATCATTCAAAATTAATAATATTGTATTCTAAAGACTTCATGAATATAGAAATAATGCACCTATAGCATCAAATGGGGCATTTTAAATTTGAAACTTGTGTGTGTAATTTATGATCTCTGCTAAATATTTACTAAGACAAAATGTAATTATATAACATTTTATTGATAGATTGATCATGACACGTTTCAATGATTTTTTTATTAATTTATTGATAACATAAACTTAAAAAAATATTACATTATGTTTCACTGTAGAATCAATGATTAATGGTTAATAGAGTGTACTGATGCAATATACTCAAGTAGAATCTGAGAATCAACCACATCAAGAGATACACGATTTATGTAATTTTTTATTTTGTACATCTGACTGATCATGTAGCAAAGCAATATCAACCAAAATCTATAAATAAAGGATCAAAAATCGATACAAAGTTACACATTCAATATACTCTCTCCCTCTCTCTAAAACTATTTAATGTGAGTTCAATTGATAGCTGATTCAACATCATCACTTACATAATTAAGCCTTCATCATCATCTACCTAAAAATTGAAACAAAGGAACTACAAATTACCCAATTTATTGCAGAAGACCATGTAAGAATGAAGGATTAACACATTTTATTTTCATCTGACATAGCACAAATTGTTATAAACCGTTCAGAAAATATTAGACATGTAGCATAAAAAAGAAATTTGAAAAGTATTGGATATATTTGAACAACATTTTCATGAGAAGAACACCCAAATTGATTGGAATAATGCTTTCATCTATGTGTTGATTGGAACACATTGTAACCAAAGAGAAATAAACAAGCAACAAAAAAATTAGAACAATGTAAGGACCCTCAAGACATGACCTTGACGCTTGATATGCTTGAGTCAGTCCAAATATACAAAAATAATCAAATTGGAAAAAAGATAAAAAAATTGCCTCATGTAATTGATGATTTGTACAACCAGCTTTTTTTCCCTCATCAACACCAACCAAAGAATGAGTAATCCATGACATTAATGGACTGTAAAGCAAAAAAAAAAACCAAAAGTAAATAAATAAATGCTAGGGAAGGAACAAGCAAAAAAAGGCAAGGAATAAGCAGAAATTGCTCATTAAGCAATTTATTTAACATGGTTCTCATCTTTCTTGCTTCACAAATTAATGAACATTAATTATAATAATGCAAAATAATAGAAAATAATCATCACACATAATCATTACTAAATGATACTTGAATATATCAAACCAGATGCATTATTAAACCATTATTCTCATTCACATACATAATGCTACAAACTGAAAGTAGAAAGGAGAAGAACAACATATTTACCTAGAACGAACCGGTTCAGGGATTATGATTGTAATTGACATTAATGTGTGTACAAATAAGAACACACAAATAAATGATGTCATGCACTAAAATATTTCTCAGAATGATATCCATCATCGCCTTAAGGTACCCTTCACCGACCGATTGATTGTCGAGCTTGAGTTAAATTCTAGAAATAGAACATCGTATTAGTTAATGATAAATAGATGATGATGGTTTTTCCATGCATACCAAAAGCACGCATAAAAGAAAAGGTGTTACAATTGGTGACTCTACATGTTCTCCACCCTCTCGATTGTTCTTTGATCAGAACAACAAAGAAGGATGGTTCAAAGTTTAAAAATAATATGTAAATACTATAACTTCAGAGGCAAAAAAAAAAACTCTTGTCTTTTTTGGTTCTCTCCCAATATCCCATAAGCCTTGCATTTGAAACACCCTTTGGTCGCTGCTTAATTGGATCTTTTAAAATGTTATTTCCCTTATCTGATGTGGTTGACTTCTTCTTAGTTGTTCTATTAGCTGGAGGTGAATTCTCACATAATATAGTCGACATTATCGATAGTTTTTTTAAGGACCAAGCATATACTTTGCTTTCTTATTACCCTCGGTTATTATTTGATATGCATATCGACCGATATGGTTCCAAAAATAATGCCGCATTTTCCATCATTGCTTGCACATCTTTTAAGTTCTTGTGAGATCCAAAGTAGATATCCCTATTTGCTCTTGACCAACACATGAGAAGGTACTTATCCAGAATGCACAATATCTTCCTGACTAAGAACTCATGAGCACAAAAAACCCCTTCATTTCAAATTTTTACAACTACAAGTTATATTTAGGCTTATCTTGTCAAAATGAATGACCCATGTTTGGAAGAACTCTTATTCTCTAAGTTTCACCAAATACTCCATGGGATTGTCATCCGACATTTGTCGCTAATCCTCCAACACCATGCAAATTCTTCCTCAAACAGTATAAAGCTTGTGTAAAACATACATTTTCTAATTGTTAACAACAGGAATAATTGCTGACGAGTTGCACTAGAAATCTTCATCATGTTCATTTTGGTGCCATGTGTCGATAACCTTCTCCAATCCCAAGAAACAATCTATGATTGAACTTATTGGTTTGGAGATTCTGTGACATACATTATTCTGGACTCACTATGCTTGATAAGATTCCCATACAATGAGTCTTCTGAATGCGATGGACCACTTGCTTTCTAATTTTATAAAGTCGAGCCCAAGCATGATTGTGCAAATTGCCCTCAAGTAGCATCAAGCTTGCTCAACTCCTCCCGTGAGTCACACTTGCTCATGCATGTATAGAATAGACTTTGCATCCTTATTACTATTAAAGTATGTACCGAGCTTTTTTTCAAATATGCTATCGCACAACCTATGATGAGTATGCGTAATGCAATTTGATTTCGCCATTGCCGATCTTGAAATAATATTATAGGATATCACTCATTAAGAGAAATATTTTGAATAGCCATGTCAATGACTCAATTTCTTCTCGAAAGGCTACTCCAAATAAGATATTTTACTGATGATTCACTCCAATGAAAGGGCATAGACAAGATTATATTTATTGAGTCGATAGCTTGTCAAAAAATTATGACATCCCCAAAACAATCATATTCTATCCTTGACATGTCATTGCTCCAAAAAAAACTAACCAACCAATCTAACTCATCAACTTGGACATCCCATGCAAACATCCTAGCCTCCGCTTGTTTTTCCTTGAGTAGTTGTATTAATGCATTACTATCACCATTCACAATCCTCGATCTTCTCTCTTTTTGGATGAAATTGAATGCATCTCTTTTTATGAAGCCAATATTCTCCACACCACCAACTTCCTCACTTAGATAGTTGAACGCATCACGCTTCTAATCGCCTACATTGTATTCAACATACCGCCTTCTCATCACGATGCCTCATATGATCTAAGAAGATGTAGGTCACCCTAATGAATGATTATGACTTTCTATATTTTTTAACCATCCAATTCCCATCTAAATCAATAGAAAATCTAATCATGGCGACAACCACTGTATCTATTTTCTAGAATTTAATGCAATTTAGATTGGCGCCTTTCTTGACCTACTTTACACATAAAAAAAATTCTTTGATTTCAATTTCTTGAGTTTGGCCAATAACTAGTATGATCCTTCCTAACACTGAACCCAATTTGATGTGTATAATCACATTACAGTGTATAGGCCTCCGTTTCAATATGAACAATGGTGTTAAGGAGTTTCCCCACATTTGGGTCATTGACATCACACTTCATCATCACATCGCCATTTATCGATTCACGAAACACAAATACATGCGAATGCAAAAATAACAAATGTTATGTACTCTGATGAGAGTACGGAGAGTACAAATGTAAATCACTCTTAAAAACTAATCAAACATGCTCCAAATTACTACTAATGAAATATAATAAACTTACTCTCAACAGCGCCAAAAAATCGATAAAAATGAAAATATATGTACTCATGAGAGTACGAGATGATAAATCTCCTAAAACCAACCAAATAGCCTCCAAATTGCTTCTAATGAAATGTAACAAATATATTCTCTCCAAACAGGCCAATAAATCTAACAAAAAAATGGAAAAATAATATGTACTCTTATGAGAGTATAGAGAGTACAAATCTCCCTAAAAAATCAACCAAACACCTCCAAATTACTCTAATGGAATGTAATAAACATATTCTCTCCAAACCAAAAAAATCGACAAAAAATTGAAATAATATTCTCATGAGAGTACAAAGAGTATGATGCAAAATCTAAAACTAACCAATCACCTCCAAATTCTTCTAATGGAATGTAATAAACTTATTCTTCCAAATAAAGCCAAAAATTTGAGAATATGAAAATATGTACTCTCATGAGAGAGAGTATAGATACAAATCTCCATAAAAAACCAACCAAATAAATCCAAATTACTAAATGGAATGTAATAAATTTATTCTCCAAACAGCCAAAAATCTAACAAAATGAAAAATAAAATGTCTCATGAGAGTACAGAGAGTACAAATATAAATCTCCCCTAAAAATTAACCAAACAACCTCCAAATTGCTTCTAATGGAATGTAATAAACATTCTCCAAATAAAGCAAAAAAATCGATAGAAAAAAATAATCTATACTCAAGAGTATGAGAGTACTATGCAAATCTCCCAAAACTAACCAATCACCTCCAAATTACTTCTAATGGAATGTAATAAATATTCTTTCTAAACAAGCAAAAAAATCATAAATTGAAAATATGTACTCTCAGAGAGTACAGAGTACATATGCAAATATCCCTAAAAAATCAAACAAAATTTCCAAGTAACTTATAATGGAATGTAATAAACTTATTCTCTCCAAACAGGCCAAAAAATTTGACAAAAAAATGAAAAAGCAAATTGTACTCTCATGAGAGTACAGATAGTATAGATACAAATCTCCCTTAAAAACTAACCAAACAGCCTCCAAATTACTTCAAATGGAATATAATAAAAATATTATATCCAAACAGACCAAAAATATGAAAGAAAATGAAAAAAAAAATCTGTACTCTCGTGAGAGTATAGAGAGTACAGATACAAATCTCTCCTAAAATCAACCAATCCTCCAAATTGCTTCTAATGGAATGTAATAAACATATTTTCCAAACCAAAAATAAAAAATTGAAAATAATATATGAGATTATAGAGTATGCAAAAATCCCCTAAAATCAACCAATAGCCTCCAAATTGCCTCTAATGGAATGTAATAGACTTATTCTCTCCAAACAGGCCAAAAAATCTGACAAAAATTGTAAAAATATATATATATACTCTCATGAGAGTATAAATGCAAATCTCCCTTAAAAAATAACTAAATAGCCTCCAAACAACTTATAATGGAATGTAATAAACTTATTTTCTCCAAAGAGGCCAAAAAATCTAACATAAAATGAAAAAATAATCTATACTCTCATGAGAGTACAGAGAGTACAGATACAAATCTTCCATAAAAACCAAACAACCTCAAATTCTCTAATTAATATATAAACATATTCTCCAAACAGCCAACAACTGAAAATGAAAATAATTTCTACTCATGAGAGTAGAGTAGATGCAAATCTCCTTAAAAACTAACCAAACAGCCTCCAAATTGCTTCTAATGGAATGTAATAAATATATTCTCTCTAAACAGATCAAAAAACCTACAGAAATTGAAAAAATAATCTATACTATCATGAGAGTACAGATAGTACAGATGCAAAATACTCAAAAAAAAATCACTAATTACTTCAATGAATGTAATAAATATTCTCTCCATGCCAAAATATCGAGATTTTGAAAAATAATCTATACTTTCATGAGAGTATAGAGAGTACAGATGCAAAACACCCCTAAAAACTAACAAATCATCCTCCAAATTGCTTCTAATAGAATGTAATAAATATATTCTCTCCAAAAAGAACAAAAAATCTGACAAATAATGAAAAAAAATAATATGTACTCTCATGAGAATACAGAACATACAAATGCAAATCTTCCTAAAATCAAATAAACCAAATAAATACTTCTAATGAATGTAATAAACATATTCTCCAAACAGACCAAAATAGAATTGAAAAATAATATGTACTGAGAGCGATGCAAACACTCTAAAACCAATCAATTAGCCTCCAAATTGCTTTCTAATGGAATGTAATAAACTTATTCTCAAACAAACCAAAAAATCTAACAAAATTGAAAATATACTCAGAGTGAGAGTACAAATACAAATCTCCCATAAAAACTAATCAAACAGCCTCCAAACAACTTGTAATGTCGTATACCAATCATATTATATCCAAAGAGGGTCAAAATTCTGGAAAAAAAAGATAATATGGGTTGTGCTCTCATGAGAGTACAGAGCACACATGCAAAATCCCTAAAATAAGCAAAGTCCTCTGTAAAGAACTCATAACAAAGGTGAAATATACATTAAGTAAAAAGAATTTCAAAGAATATCACTAATAAACCATACAAAAAATTGGACATATAAGTTCAAAAAATTTACGATGTATTTTATTTAATACATCATCCGCTAAATTGTCGCAATATCATCCCATAACTTTCAATTGCTCTCCATCTTCATGCTCTTCTAAATATGAAATGAAATTTATTTTTTCTCTGAAGCTCATTTGTGTGAAAAAAATATATTATGCATTGAATATATATATATATATATATATATATATATATATATATATATATATATATATATATATATATATATATATATATATATATATATATATATATATATATATATATATATATATTTCTTTAAATTCTCCCCATTCAACAACGCTTCTCCTCATTTGAATGCGTGCCCTAACAATGGCCAATGTCATTTTATACAAAATGAAAAAAATGCAAAAAAATAACATTTTTTAATAATGGACAATTTTGCTACATAAGTCCTATGCTAACTACGTATATTTTCTCGCTTCAATCACACATAGAGCTAAGGATGACTCATAAAATTATTTGATAGTTTAATGCTTTTGACCTTCTTGGAATAGATGGAAACATTTTTGATTCAATGAAAAAAGAGCAACAAATTTATGATGCTACAACTTACAAGATATAAAGTCGAAATTAGACACTTCATAATAATACATGAGTTTCCTAAGCACAATCTTTTATTTTAAATGCTATTATATCAAATAGTGTTATAGTTATGCCAAAGCTTTGGTTAGAGTCTTAATTAAGTCAAGATTAGTCCCATAAAAATGAAAGATTAAATTTAAATATTTTTTTATTACATAACTTTGAATGGAATTATCGCCCCTTTCAACCCTAAAATTTTTGGTATAATATGAAAAAGATGAAAGAACTCGTCTGAACATATTCTGAACTAGTGTTTCTATGCTTTCAAACTCTTGCATATATAAATATAATCAGGTAGATCAACTGAAGTTTGAGAAGAATGATATAAAGGAAATGATTGAGATACTTAAAGATTAAAGAAATATAATGGAGCTGCAATACCCGTTATCTTTCATCTCTTCACAAACAATCTATTATTGTCTTTATATTAGCCTCTTCTAACATCATTTTGTCTTCATGATTATATTTATTTTTAGAGGAATATGAAAGGATGGAGGAGCTAGTTCAAACGTTTTTGAATTAGCCAATTTGCTAAGAAAGTTCATGGATGACACTTAAGGTCTTTATTTATATAAACTTGTTATCGAAGGAATAACTTCATTCATGGGATTGAGAGGAGATTTATATTGATGTCCAGAAAGTGGTTGTATGTTAGGATTCCCTTTAAATTAAATTTTTTTGACAATGAATTTTTAAGACCCAAAATATTTCCAAACTTATAAATTTTGACATAAAAACATATGGGGTACTAATATGGTATAAGAAATTTTTATATGAATGGACACTAATTTTGATGTAAATTTAATAATATAAAAGGATAAACAAAATAAATTAAATGTTATTTCTAATATATTTTGATCTCAAAATATTTCAAACTTATACTTAATATCAAGATGATTGGTGTGAGCTACTCTAAACAAATTAAGCTGATTATCAAGCTTGATGTCTCTTATATTTTGTTTTGTCATCATTGTACAAGTACATTCATGACTTTAGAACACTTAGCTACCATCAATTCCTCTATGACATTGAGGAATTAAATCAACCCATAATGACCAACACTCTAACCTCTTGATACAAATAATGTGTGGGTTGTTGTAAGATTATGATGATTTACTTTGGATTATTATAGTTTATCCAAAAGATCATAATTCTCAAATTTTTCTGACCACCAATTTGAGATATTTGTGATGTTGAATTGCCCTCAATATCATTATTTTGTCTAATATGTGATAGTGATAAATGATATTATGTGATATTAAAGAATAAAATAGATATATATATATATATATATATATATATATATATATATATTGTGTGTGCATGCGCATGCTTGTGTTTTAAAATTTTAAGGCATGCTAAAACAAAATGAATACACACATCAAAATGAATTTGAAAGAGAAACCTACAACCATATAGATCGAGCATCAAAACATTGATATGTTTTAAATGATAATTTTAGATTAGTGATCATATACATTACTATTTGCATAAAAAATGATTAAATAAAATTTTGGACACAGAGCCGCAACACTAAGATTTTGGTGCCATAGCCATGGCAATCCTAGAAGGATGACAAATCTAGTTAAAGTAATGGCATGGTGAGTGCGCATCAGCAAGAAGCAAGAAAATTGCACCACGAGCTAATCACCTAGGGGAGCGGATGGGGATAATTATGGAGCCACCCCATTAGTGGACAGATCCTTATAAAAAGGGGTGAAAATTGCTTCCCCACTTTCTTCTTCTCTCCTCACCACTTCCACTCTCCTCTTTTCCTCTCTTGCTCTCACCCCTAGGTTTTATGTTGCACTTTGCTTCGGGAACAGGTTCTCTGCAGAATGACTCATTGCCACAAATGTATTCTCTCAAACTAGGTAAAGAATTCTAGAATAATGCTTCTTTACCCAATTTGTATTGCTGAAAATTGATTTTGGTAAATTTTCACCGTCGATGGATCCGATAAAATAAGACATATCTCCGTCGTTTTGATCCAGTAAAAAAAATGCTTACATATCTCTAAAATCTCATGATTCAGAAGAAAAAACCTCAACCAATGAACTTAGATTTAGTGCGAGAAGAAAAGAAACCTCTCTTTATTGATCTTAGATCTAGAACTAGAAAGGAATGCACTAAAATACTAGAACCTACCATTGCTAAAATGTTACTCTACCAAGATTTTTATAAAAATCACTAGATTATGTAAGAATTTCTATTCAAAATGTACATTCTCGTTTCATGGCATCGCGCCACCAAGCTATAGAGAAATGAAGACCTTACGCTCTGCCCCATAATGCCATAGCACCGGATACTTAGTATCGCGGCACTATGCTCTCAAGTTTCTTGCACTCAATACAGCGTCGTAGCGGCATCACTTCAGCAGTGAGGCGCCATGCCTAAAAATCTATTCCACTATCGAACATAGTTCCGGTGTGAAACAAAATCTTCCCTCCATTGATCTTAGATCCAAAATAAGGAAGAATAGTGCTCTACACTAAAACATGTGAAAATCCTGCATTGCTAAGGTGTTACTTCACTAAAAATTCTCAACTTGTGTGAGGGAGAATAGCCTAGGTGCTAAACTCGAATTGTCTATGTCAAAGATTTAACATCAACGCCTAATAACTTAATGTTCTTTATTAAATATCTAAAATATTCAACTTATGCTTACACCACAGTGTTGTATACCGAGCACCGAGGCACCACCTTCAAGGGTAGAATGAACAAAATAACTCCCTATAGAGCACCACAGCACTACATATCAAGCGTTGAGGTGCTACACTCTCGGGTCTTGAGCCTAAGTCCTACAGAAGAGGAGCGCCTCAATGCTACCTCTCTGATAAAATTTCTTAAATAGGGATATTCCATTATTTTAATCTTAGAGCTTTCCACATGATAAACAAAAGAATGTATATTCATAAGTGCACAATAATTTGAAATAAAAATTTCTTTTATTTAAAATTAAAGTATGAATGATAAAAAAAAGTAGAGAGGAAAATACAAAAAAATGAAAGAGGGGGAAACTATTAATCATAACCATCATCCTCCTCATCTTCTTCTAATACCTCTGGTAGCTACAAATGAGGGATATTCAAGCGTCGCAGGAAAAAAAACCTGACTTGGATCTCCAAGCCCATAAATTTCAAGCATATGGACCATTGCTGTATTAAACTAGGCTACATATGAAAAATGCTTTTGTTGTTGAACCATGTCATTGTCAAATTTTTTTTAAAGCCTTTTACTTGAGGCTAGTCTCACACACTTCTTTCCTTAAGCCTGAGACTTGCTCGCTTAAAGATTTAGGAGTTTGGAGTTAAGGTCGTGGGGAATGTGAGCTTCCCCCACTTCAAACCTCGAACCAAAACTCCCAATGCCTTCTGAATGAGACTTCTTCATTAGGCTCCCCTAATGCATCTGTTGTGGTACATAAATCATAAATGAGGGAGGGATGACCATAACGTACTGTAGTACTTCCCCTAAGCATATTACAAATTAAATTATAAATTATCTTTTCTATATCTATTGTGAGACCTTTTGAATGAAAAAAAAATTCAAAATGGTTCCATCCTAGTCAACTAATCGATATTACTAGCACTTGGCAAAGATAAAATAATGTCAAGCCTTAAACTCAACAGTGAGGCTAATGGTAGGAAAGTTGATGATCTTTTCTTCTCATTGTTTCCACTAGAAGTTGGCATTGTAGCCAGTGAGAAAATAAGAACCTCTTCAAAATCTGGATGACCATTTAAATAAGAAAGATATTAGTCATATGCCACATTTGGCTATTCATAATATGCATTATCGATGGTACTACTAAAGCTTACCAATTACCCTAATATGAATGCTTGGTTATCCTAGTGTTCCTTTGCATTGGCGAAGAACTCCCGTGCCACTATAACTACACAAGAGCTGTTCTCATAGGCCAACTTTGCCTAGTCATGATTAACAATCATGCTCTCCACTTTCCCACCCAGGTTGTGGAAGCTCCTCTCCGGAATGAGATGCTTGTGGGTGAGAGCGTGCTAATAGCATTCCTCTATTGCATAGCTAATAAATATGTTAGCTTCTCTTGATGAGGTGGCTCTCCTCTTGCCAACAACCCTCTTGAGTAGGGTAGAAGAGTTGAGAAAATGAAAGGAAAACTCTAAGGAAAGCTCAAAGGAATGCAAAATGAAAATTCTCATAGCCCAGTGGGTCTATTTATAAACCAGGCCTAGCGCAATGGCACTACAATAGCAACATCGAGGCGCTAACCTCTCCGTAACTAGAATAGTCATCTAGTGTTATGGCACTCACATGTAGCATCAAGGTATCAAGTCGCATGTGTCAATCAAAAAAATATTTATCACCATTAAATTTCTAAATTGAAAAGATACATAATGTAGAACACCTTGACATATACACCAGGTGCTTGTAAAAGTTTGTCACATGCCTTTAAAGCACCAATGCTCTTCGTCATCCAAATTGGCTTTTGACCAACGTTGTGGCTCAATATGAACAACGTCGAGGCGATGTTCAAACCGTCAACATGACCAATAATTATAAAGCCACGATGCCAACCATGCGGTCGGACGTGTTATAAAGACCAGGTATATTCATAGCACCAGGCACCGAGCATAATGCAAAATGAAACACCATATCCAACACAATAACAATTGCCTAAGCTTACTACTTGAGGATGCTTCGTGAGTTGAATCTCTGGTTGGATCTTATGACTAGGTCCTGGTTAACAAAACCTAATCTTTCCCTGATGATGGTCGTACCGATTGTTAAATTCATCAGAAGAAGATATATATAATTTGAATGAAGTTTATCATTCAATATAACTTAAAGCATATAATCATCCATCCATCGATCATTATTTATCAAGGATGATAAGCTAAGAAAACTTTTGCTCACAAAAAAGCCCATGTCAAATAAGTATATTTATATTCATACTTAAATAATCTCATGCCAATTAGGTCGTGGCATGTGTCCTCTATCTAAGTGGTTTCGTTGTTAGACAACACATGATGTTAGAGGAAATTTGCTTGAACATATATACCAATCAGCCTCATGAAAAATATATACTTCTACTCATCTCACTAAAGATGACAAAGAGCATTCTCAAATTTATTTTTTTGGTGCGATCAATTACTAACAATGATACTATTGATAGACTAATGTCAAGTCATAAATTTCCACTTAGGTTGGCCAAGCAGGACAATCTAGCAGCAATATTATCAAAACATCTTTTTATCATTATGAACTTGATCTTCGTGATTTAATATCAACATCAGAGAAAAATATTATAACATATTTTAAATGTAAATTAGAGCTCTTCACCAAAAATGTATAAATATATCTAAATTCAAATCATTTAAAGCATTCTAGATGTTTCAGAATGTTGTTGAGACTCTCGAAATAACTTGGATCTTCAAGAATCTCTTTTCAACCATTTTAGCATTTCAAAATTTATGTTGTATTATCAGTCTTATCAAAATTTTGTTGCCTTCACTTACACAATAAGGTATACTTGATTAACTGCATGTTTCCATCAATCAATTTGCATAATTGTCACCCAAGACTCTTATAAAACTTAGTTATTTTATTTTGTATTGATGCCTTCTTTAATTTTGGTGGATGATATATAATAAACTCCATAGCCAAAATTCATCTCTATAAGTAGTGCAAGGTAGTGGCAATTTACAAAATTATTATTAAATGTTCTAATTAGCAACTAGTTAAACTATTTTAAATGAGTGAAAAAAATAAGCTCAATAGTAGTGATTTTAATCACTACCAATGAGGACATTTAATATTGATTAAAATTGTTGTTATAGCCCAATACTATCATGCTGCTTTGCATAACTCCCTTTTGCCCTATCTATAAATTGACCTAGCCTAACTGTTGGGCCTTTGTTTGATCTTCTTTCTCTAAAATCACTTTTTGGTTCCATTAATATGCTATCTCCATTACTCCACCACACCTTAGTTAATTTGTCTAGCCACAAAGCAACCTCGCTATGACTTGCCCTTCTTTTGACTCTTTTTCTCATATATATATATTACTAACAGCCATCACCATGCTATCCCTATCACATCCTAACTTTAAAAGAAAGCTCTCACTCATTTCCCTTACCATCACACAACACCTCCTTGTCCTGTCTCCCTTGTTATTCCCAAGACCCAATACAAAGCTCTCACTCATTGCCCTAGTCATGACTTACTTGATTGGACATTGACTCTTCCTCCAATATCTCATAATGGTGGCCATCAACATGCCACCTCCACTATTCTTATCGCCATCACCACCGTCACTACTAACCCTTCTCTATTGAGGTATGTGGTGTTTATTTTTGGATTACATTTGTGTGTTGTGTATATGTGAGGGGATACCATGCAGATTTGAGGATGTACTTATTGAGGTGATCGAGTACTACATTAAGGAATAGTGTACTATCTCGAGAGATAGAATTCACTACCTATAATGGATCTAATCACCTAATAAAGACTCCTAAAGCATGATGCATCTTTGAATATACCAGAGATTTTTCTTCTACTTTACATGAAAAAGTAAAGCATGGTTATTTAAACTGGGTTCGTTAAGTTTCCTATGGAGGCAAGCCTCCATAGTTAATCACATCTTAAGGAAAGTGAATCCCTTAAGAATACTCTTGACTAGAATAAGCGATCATTATCTCCAAAGAATTCAAAGATAAGACTATCAAAGGATTGGTTTTACTTTAAAAATCAAGTGGGATAGATCAAAAGGGGAGAGTTATTATTGAAAACAAAGGAGATGAGTAAGGAGTGCTCATGATACTAGAAGTGAGATCTTATGGTTGGTTGGGCTTTATGTATTTGAAATTGAGGAATTTATTTATTTGAGTTAAAATTTTATTTAAAAATCTAGGACTTATAATTTCACAATACAAGATTACGGAAATGCCTGAGAGATGAGGATTTATGCTTGTAGCCCGCAAAGGAAAACAACAATCTTAGATCCTAAATCAAGGGAGCTTTGGTGAGGTCCAAAATACAACCTAAATCTAAGGTGAAAGTGGGTATATGATTTACCTCCATAAGAGAGAGTAAACCACTTGACTGCTAGGTGTCTTACCACCAGAAGTGGTATGCATTGCAAGATGATTAGATTGTTATTTATTTAGAGGAGAAACTAAGTCTTTAAACCCACTCCTTAAGAGATTATAGCATGAGGGGTATGAATAATGACTTAATCTAATGCAAATTTTTTATCACAATTCATTTATTTTTGGACTCTTTATTTTGACACAGGCTATGGGATTTTGTATGCATAAATACATGAGAAATTGATTATGGTCCAAATCAAGAGGGAAAGAGGTGTTCTTCCATCATAGGCTCTTAAAGTTTAAGCCCATTTTATCTAGAAAAGATGGAAGCTCTCTCTTAGAAAGAGTGAAACAAGATGGTTATGCATCATGTTCAACATACAATAATATAGCTAAGGGGTTGCTAAATATTTTATTATCTTGATTTAATGCCTAGGCTTTCTTTATGTGAGGTTATGTATTAATTTAAAATTTTAGTTATGAGTTGTTAGTGGGGTAGAAAATTTATTTTTCATCCTAAGAGCCTAATCACATCTAGGCCACACATCAATCACCAATCATAAAGAGACTGTGAAAACATATGATATTTCTAATGCATAAGATAAATAAAATATCAAATAATTCTATAAAGCTATCACAAAAGAATAAGAGGCTGATGTGGTCTGGTACCATCGTACAACTCAAAAAAAATGTGGGTAGTCGAGCTGTACCCGTATACATCCTAGTATAATGAAAGAATAATTATAATTATAAAATGATAAGTGTTATGTGTGTGTGTGTGTGTGAGGGGAGTCTTTATTCTTCATCCTCCATTCTTCACTCTTCATCTTTCATTTCTTCATTATGATTTTCTCCATTTCTCTCTTTCTTTTGGTTTGATTGGGATGTTGTTTGCTCCAAAGGCATCATATGGTGTATAAGACTTGGTCATATAACCAATCTTCATCCTAATCCCCCATAACACTTATCCTAATCCTAATGCAAAAATTACATTAAGAGAGAAGGAAAGTAAATCTAGCTACACCTGCAAAATAAGTGATAACTAAACACAAACCCATGCAATTATATAAATGATTTAGACTTAACACCCCACACATGAGTAACTAAGCTATTTTATTATTCTTAGCTAAGCTACCTGCACAACAAAAAAAAATATTTATATTTTTATCACATCCGCCCCTTAAGAACAACCCTCTCCATAAAACATGATTAAGCTAATATCAACCTAACATCTAAACTACACATATACACCCTAACATCCAGTCTAAAATAATACATCACAAAACTAAACATACACTAAACCATGCACCATCTTAGCATATAGTTAGAAATGGTGACTTAATTTAATGTGTATGTGTTAAGGCTTGTGTGGTATGACCTAACTAGACTTTAAGATTATGATTTACTAAGTGCGGAGAATTTAATCTATAAAAGGGTTGATTTTTCTTTAAGTAGTTTAATTGATTTAAAGATTTCACATAGTGTTTTCTTTTGTTTCATTAGCCTACACTTAACAACTAAGTGTTATAAAGAGAAGAAAGAGAGAAAATCTCTCTTTTATCCCCATCTTAAGTCATTTCTAAGGTAAGTTAATTAGCTTAGTTTTCTTTAATGAATGGCTTATGATGTATTTTAATTAACCCTAAGTTTAGGTTCACTCTAAATAACCTTATTCAATAAGAAAGACATTTTAGGATTAATTAGAATGGATTACTATTACATAACATACATCATTCATTTATTTCTATCAAGAATACCATGCATATGAATAATCCTAAGCATACCTATACATGCAATGTAAATCTTAGCATACCTTGATGATGAATGCAAAGAAATGTATTTTGAATTAAAAGATTTCATTTGTTGATTGAATTATGAATGTTTGCCTTTATACACGAAAAGAGAATTTTCATCCATTAAGATACACATTCACATGTATAAAAGTTTTAAGTGAGTACATCACCATTATTTTCTACACCAGGGGCTTAAGGTACAAGATCCACTTAGAGCTACTTAAAGCCTCGTAACCTCGGGATGTCCAGACTAATATATCACTTTTCTTAGATACATGTAGATGTATGGATAACTAAAAGAATAGGAAAACCCATGCTTATGTTTGATTTATTTGATTTATGATTCATTGGTTACATCATACATACATATGTATAAGAGTTTTAAGTGAGTATGACACTATTATTTTCTACACTAGGGGTGTAAGGTACAAGACCTACTTAAGGCTACTTAAAGCCTTGCAGCCCCGGGATGTCGAGACTAATATATCACTTTTCTCAGATACATATGAATGTACAAAAAAAATAACCAAATGGATAAGAAATCATCCAAGAAATTATGTTTGATTTGGTTGTATAATTTACATATGTGATATGAAATTTCTCTTAAGTCTTAACATGGAGATGCATAGGAATAGATTTAGGCAAATATTGTGTTCTTTTCAAATGAACTATACACTTGCAAATCCTATATAAATCCATGTTAAGATAGGGAAAGAGAACTTCATATTACACATCTTATACTATCATCACATGCAAGCTTATAGATATTTATAATTAACATCACTTCATTTATAATAACTGATTTATAGGTTTTGAAAATAGCTTTTGATTTAATAGTGATAATAACCACACATATTTAATTTAGGTCAACACATGCAATTTGACATAAAAGGAAATATTTTATTTAAATAATTTCTAAAAGAAACCATTGCATGATTTCATATGGCAAGCAATATTTAGCGTGATTGGAAAGAAATAAAAGAAGCACATGATTTCATTCATCCTAATTAATTCCTAAGGACAATCACATTAAAGAAGACTATTTAAAATGAGCCAAAATTCTTTGAAGACATTTTTAACTTTGAATTTGATTTGATCTAGGAAATATGAATGGGGTTTGCTAATCCTAACCCATTTTCCCATGTGTGAATTAATTTGGTTTAATGAAGAATATTTAAGTTGATTTTATATTTTAATTCAGTTAAGGTATGAATTAAGTGAATTAATTAATCTTTACTTATATCACCTTAAGTTAATTAACTAATTAATGATAAGCCAATATGATATGCAACTATATGAAAAATAAATTTGTAAAGCTCCTAAGAAATGAAAGGGACCTAATGCAACTAGTTAATAGTTAATTAAGCTTAAGGGATCTCACTTAATTATTTTTATGATTTTCTCACACATGTGAGCCAACCATAATTTCGTTATCACTCACCGTGGGTTATAGAACACCCAAGGAGCTACCCAAGATCAATTAAGGGTTGCTTAGGTGTGGATGACTTGATTTTTAATTTTAATTTCATTAAGCCTTTAATTAATTGATTAAACACTTTGGTTATGTTTTAATTTGAATGATGAAATTGACTTAGGGAAAAGGTCAAAGGCAAGGCCCCAATCCTAATCCCTAAATTATTTTTAACATTCAATTAGATCCTGATTTCCTATCTTGAAGATTAATCACTTAATTAATCAATTGATCATTCCATTAACCATTAATTAATTTGATTTTTAAAGATAAAGAAGACTTAGGAAATGAATTAGGAAAAGTATCGCCAATCACATTCCCTGAGTTATCTTAATGTTCAAGAGAGGTGATTATGTTTAAATGATTAATCAAGTTATTGTTCATTCATTAACTATGATTAGTTAGATTAAGAGAGTGATTAAGGCTTAATCAAGTGATTTTTCTAATTAAGCAATCAGTAAAATCCCAAAAAATAGGGGAGGCAGAGGTCATCCCTTTAAACATCCCCAAAAAATTTGAGATTAATTAAGTATTTAATTAAGGTGTAATTAAGCTGATTAGATTTTTGATAAAATCTTAATTAAGCTAAAATCACTCAAGATCAATTAATAATTTTTTTCACATTCTCTCTCATCTTCAAAATGAGCCTAAGTTTGCATTTTTTTTTTTGGATTTTTCTAGAATTAGTTATGATTTTAGGAAGTTTCAAAATTTAAAACTAATTAATTAGCTCTAATTAAAGTCTTATTCCCTTCGGGCCATGTGGCGACAAGCGCGACGCACTTTCATATGACACGACTGGATTGGCTATTTATGTAGTCACATCCGCGCATTGACTCAGCCGACAGCGGACGCGCTTTCTCTGTGGTCCATCTGATCTAAGATCAAAGATGATTTGATTTAGAGGAATCGGCTATCGGGATTTGATCAGAGTCGTTCATCCCAATCAGACGGGATGGACGGCTCATGATCTATCTCATTCGAGAACGACGAAAGACGGATGCCGCCCGTCTTCCCTCGTTCGATCTGAGCTCACCCGAGCTCGGATTTTCTCCAAATTCTTCCCACACCTTCAGAGAAGAAAGATGCACACATCCATGGGGAGAAGTGATGGGAGGCTACCATGGATCCATTGTGCAAGGGTGCAAGGGTTTGGATCCAATGGATGCTTGGTTTGTGTTGGAGGTGAGTCAACTCACCTCCTAAAGGCTGGACCTAGTGAGGTAGGGGCTAGGGGTGAGAGAAAGTTCCATGGAGTGTTAATGGGCTTCCATGGGGATGGGAGAGTTTACTTTGGCTTGGATCCATTGGTTTTGAAGTTTAAATCCTATGGCTTGATGGCTAATCCCCTTGGTGGGGCCCACTTGGCTTTTGGGGAGGTCTTAGGCTGACCTAGGGTGAGTTTAAGCTGAGTTAGGTCAGCCCACAAAATCCCATAAGTTGAATTTGAGTGGTTTGGCTTGGATTAGTCAAATGGGTTCCATTTGGGCTAGGTTGAGTTAGGTTGGCCAATTGGTCAAATTGGGTCAAACCAAGGCCTAGGTTAGGTTCATTTGATGATTTGGGATATTTCGGTTCAATTAATTTATATTGGTTTGGTCTAGGTTTGGATTTGACTCATTTGTACTGACCAAATTAGATTAGGTTAGGTGTTGAGTCAAGTTTAATTAGTTGATTGAAAATGATTGTAGGCTTTCGTTTAGTTTAATTTGGAATTAATTTGAATTTTGGTCAATTTGACCTTTTAGGTCAATTTGGACTATGTTGGGTCAAGTTGACTAATTGGTCAACATGGGCTCAATCATGGATTTTGTCAAGTTCAATGAGTGATTTGGAATAAACTTGAGTCATTAGTTACAATCAATTTGGGTTAAATCATGATTTGACCCACTTTAGCTTTTTAGGCCAATTTAGGTCAACTTAGGTCAAGTGGCCAATTAGGCTTGATTTGGCTTAACTGATGGCTTGGTCATATTCAATCATTGATTATGAATGGATTTGAGTCAATGGTTTCAACCAATTTTGCATATGATAGATTTTGGCTAGTTTGGGTTTCATTTATGCTAAATGTTGACTTGGTCAAAGGCTAGGTTTGACTGGGTTTGACCAAATTCAAGGTGGTTGATCAACCCACAATAATTGTTGATCATGATTGAGATTTGTATGGGTTTAGTTCAATCAAATTTGGGTTGGATTAGAACTTGACTCGAAAAGGTCTTTTAGGTCACTTTAGGTCAAGTGAGCCTAAATGAGTCAATTAGCTTGATCAAGGTTTGATTCAAGTTTAGTTGAACTCACATATGATCCTAGGATTGAAATATAAATTCAATTACAATTGGTTTGGAGCCAAGTGGGTTTCGGTTCATATGACAATTTCAAGCCAAAGGGGTTAACTTGAGCTTGATTTGGGTTAACTTGGATTTGGTTTGATAATGGTGGTTTATGTTTATATTTAGATCAATGATTGAAGGAATGATTGAATCTTGAAGGAATCCATGAGTTTTGAGTTGATTTAGATGTCATTTAGCCAAGTTCAAAAGTTTGGCTAAAAGGGCTAAAATTGGGAATTTTATTTTATTTGAGTTTTGTTTTGGTCATTTAAATTTATATTTCATTTGTATTTATGAATATAAACGAAAATATAAATGGGTTATGTGAAATTCACTTGAGTTTGGAGTGATTCGGAAGCAAATTTGATTAAGCTTAGGGGTGTAGGTTTAAAGAGGCTAACTTGGATTTTGAATTGGTTTGATTTATTTTTGGTCCTTGGAGGGTGAATTTTATTTATATTTATGAATATAAATTAATGAATGATTGATTTATAAAGAAGTCAATCATGTTTGGCTTGATTTGGATCAAGATTTGATTAGGTTTATTGAGGTGGGTCTATATGGCTTAGGAAGGGCCTTGATTTAGTTTGATTTGTTTTGATTTGATTTGAATGGTTTAAATTTGGATTTCATTTATATTTGTGAATATAAATGAAGCAATGATTGATTTATAAAGAAATAAACCAAGTTTGAGTTGATTTGAAGGAGGTTTGGCTAAGCATATGAAGGTGGTTCATATGGCTTAGGGAAAGATTTTTGAATTTGGACTTAATCATGGGTTTCAATCGTTTGGAGTTTAGAATTGATTTATGATTTCGAATTTTATTTGAGATTGAATTTGATAATTGAGAAAATCAATTGTATCGGAGTTGACTTCGATTTGGTTAAGGCTAAGTCCATAGGATAAAATCAAAGGGCTTAGGAAGGGATTCAGAGTTTGAATTTGGTGATGGATTTCAATCATTAGATAGTTGGATTTGATTTTGGGGTTTTGAATTTGAATTTCAAGTTTGGGTTTGAAAGAGGGAAGCAAGGATTGGGTTTGGGCTATAGGGTGTAAGTCTTCCTAACTCAGGCACAACCTATTCTATGGTTAACTCTTCTAAGTCTCTGGTTTAGGTATTCACCTAATCACTAGAAGTGTCTTAAGACTAAGAACTCTTAGTGTCTATGAGAGTCCTAGATCTATGATGAGGAAGTTGAGAGCTCACTCCAAAAGTGAGGTCAACAAGGTACATAATATCATAGAATTTAGAATTTTATTTTTATTATAAATATGGAGATGCAATAAAATTACTATGTATGTAAATACATTTTATTTTTATTATGTTATATACAATTACATGGAATTAACCCATACAATAAATTTGATACAATTTAAATAAATGGATTTTCTAGCTGTGTTAATATGCAGAAATGATCAACATCACTCATTCTTAAATAAAATTTAAATAAAAATTTCATGAAAATGGCACATTCATAAATAGCTCAACAAACCAAAAAAAAAAAAAACACCCAACAATACTAATAGTTTAAAATAAATGGAGGAGTTGAGCAACTACATGATAGTATAACACTCTGAGTACAAATATTTTTGAGTACAAGGCTAATATGACTATATATATATATATATATATATATATATATATATATATATATATATATATATATATATATATCAATTGGCTAAAATTGATTATGATGCTAAAATTAATTTTTTAACTTATGTTAAAAATAATTACTTGTGTGGACTAACCTCACTAATCTTAAAATCTCAATTCTTGATAATGGTTCTAAAATTTCATTTTTTGGTTGAAATTAAAATGAGTTAGATGACAAAATCAAATGGAGTCATGAATACATATAAAGTGTTGAAACTCTTTTGGAGTTTGTAGGTCAGAACAAAGATCCCAAGTAGAGTATGAACATGAAGGTTTGAAGTTACTCAATACTTTCTTTATAACACTACCATTAAAGATGACTTTAGTAGTGATAATAACTTTGTCTGAGTTACATGACTTAAAGGAATGTTCTTTCTTTAAGATTAGTAATAAGAAGTTGATTTATTAAGATGCAACAATGAGAGAATTTATGCAACAATTTTAGATATATTTTTCACCTCTACGAAGCTCACAAATGGAATGTTAAATTTTAAGTTATAATATTTATTTTAATCTTAGTGATTATAACATTATTAATTAATAATGTAATTATTATTATCAAAGAGTCAATGAATATTCTTCTAAATATTGATGTTTAAGGAGAAGCATGAAAGAAGACAACATTGGAGAGTAAGAGTGATGAATATTCTTCTAAATATTGATGTTTAATGTATATAAATTTAATAGGAATGGGATCTCTTAGAAATCTAAACAAATTGGCCATGGTTGGAGTCTCAATCATGGATTCAAATTGTTATCTTTTATGCAAAAAATTCATTTCAATTTGAACCTTATAATGTAAAACTTATTTATTTTTATATTTTCCATATTTCTTTATCTTGACTTAATTTATTTTCAACAATAATAATATTGTCCCTAAAATATTAAAAAAAATGGAACAATAACAAGCATGTAATCTTCATAAATGAACACGTGAATTAAAATATAAAAAAATACATTTATGGGAACCATAAACTAACATGACATAAGAGATGATATAATATACACAGAAAAATCAAAGGAAATCGGAAATGGACGTATTCTGTGTGGGGCAAGTCATCTCAATTATATGCCTTAATTTATTCAAGTTTTAATAAGTTTCTGATAAAATTTTCAATTAAATTATTTAATATAAAAAAATTTAATAAATGTTTTTCTCGGGTAAATAATTTTAAAAGTAATCCCTGCTATTGGGAATGACTGACAACCGTTCATACCAAATAAGATTCAAGTAAACGTTTAGATGGACGGCTATCAGACGTTTTCTATTGCTGGAAATTCCTTACTGCATATTATCCTTTTTTATTATATTTCATTTTCTCAATGGCGTCCTTCGGACGACTCTCCCGCCTGATAAGCCAAAGGACATGTTATTAATTTTATACGTTTCTTTTATATATGCATCAAGAATAAGTGTGACAGTGTAGAAAATTATAATTAATCACTCCTACAAAGCAGGATATTTATAAAATTATTTTAATATATTTTAAACATCAAAGTTTATTTGGACAGCTACAGTATTTTGAATCGCTAATTATAAAATAAAGAAATTTTAGAAAAAATTATTTAGTAATAATGCTTTAGTGAAATGAAACCAACATAAAAATAATGATAAAAAAAAGTAAAGAAAGAGAACATTTTATGTGGACTAAATCCCAAAACTGACGGCCCACGCCCACCATTAGAATTCACTAAACCAAAGTAGAGATTAAAATAAATCTCGTTCTCTCCTTCCAGAATAACCCAACGATACTTTCTTTAAGCAAAGTAACCCAAGACATTTTTTCTTAAGGCAAGTACAACCCAATAAGAAATCAAGATAAAGCAAAGAAAAAGACACAAGTATAACTCTCAATTTTAAAATATTTTTGCACTCACAATCCAATCTATACTATTATTAATGCAATTTAATATTAATGAAAAAGAAAGCTCACATTAATTTTAAATGAAATTACAACAAGATCTTCAATCAAATATTTAATGCAATTAAATAACTTAATGTTGCTTGAATGATCTTTAAAAGGTTTAAAATGATTTTCTTGAAAGACTTTGAAATGCAAACTAAAATGCAATCACCAAAAACTTTACTTTGATTTTTTTTACCTAAGCTAACTTTTATTCAAATGATAAATATATGTGCAATTGGAACAACTCAACAATTATTTGAATTATATCACATGAAAGCTATCATATAACATATGCATAAAACTAATTGAATATAAGTAATCAATAAGCACAAAATAATTTATGCATGATGTGATGTGGTTGGCCAAATGGAAAAAGAGAGATAATAAGATTTTAAACACAATCAAATTTAAGCAACCTATATGAAACTTTAAGCCAAAGGGATAAACAATGGATATTCAAATGTTTAAGAATTTATGAAGTTAATAGCCTCTAAAAAGACTTCAGCCAAATAAGAAACAAAAGGAATATTTACTAATTAAGCACAAAATAAATTTATTTTCTCATTTTTAGCTTTAGGCTAAACAAGAAATCAAAAGATTATCAAGAAGGTAAAGTCCACATAAATTGAACTTCTTATCTTTGTTCTTGGCCAAACAAAATCTAATTATTATGTCATGAATAAACACAAGAAAATTTACATAACCTTATAAATTTCAAAGCCAAGAAGAAATAAAAAAAGTTTAAGAACTTAGCACCTTAAAAAACAAAGACAAAAGAGATGATGTTTTCGGCCAAGGGTGGAATCACACCAAACTTTCACTTTTCCCAATAAATCTTCAAGCCAAATAAATGTCCAAGGGAAAGGGAAGAATGATGAGGAATGCTTGCACTTGTATCACCAAAAATCTCCAAGAAATGATCTTGCAAGGATCGGCCAAGGGTGAGCAAGAGAGCAAGAAAGTGTTTTTAACTTTTGGAATCTTTTAAAGTTGAAACAAGGCTCTTAAATCGATGAGGGAGGAGTCTAGGGTCATCAAAAAATTGATCTAATGAGAGGGAAATTGATTTGGCATCAATTTGAATTTCAATATCGAAAGAGAGGGGATCGACCAAAGAGATCATCTATAGATTCCTTTACAAATTTGTTTAAACCCAATATGGAATGTATGCTATGTGATTCATGGCCAAGGAAGGAAAAATCCCATAGAAGGTTGGCCAAGGGAGTTTAGATATCAAAGAGGGAGTTTTGAATAAAATAAATCAAAAATCCACTTCAAAGAATTCGCTTGGACATTTAAGATTATGCTTTAAACCTTCAACAAAGTAAACTCTATCTAAAATAATTGTATCCTTAGAAATAAAACTAACTCATCTTTCCTTTAACATTATCACCATAAACTACAAATCCTTCTTCACAAGGTTTCTAAAGTAGAAAATTTAGATTTGACAAGGAGAATCATAGTATTATCCTAATTAGCAGTGGGGAGCAACAACTTTTGTACAACAGCTTACACCATATCAACTAAATCTATAAGCAGGACAAGAAGAGTAAGCTTAAAAAGAAGTTAGTATGGAAGGTCAACACCGTCTGCGTAATCACCCACTACGTGAACCAGATTACTACACTCTAGGGAGTGACACTATTCCACACACATCATTAATAGTAGTTTATTGTTGTTGTATGATATATTTTTTCATTTCTAGTTTACATTAATTTATTGTAATATTATATCAAAACTCTTAAAGTGTTTGTATAATTTTTGAATGTGAATTGAAGCTTTAACAAGAGTTAGCTTCTACATTGCATTTACAATGTGTTTTTAATTTTTTTAAAGTGAAAACTTTCTAATGCATTTTAGAATGAGAAAAAAATTTCGTAGTTACAATCTAACATTCAGATTAGGTGAGCACTTATATTTTCTTATGTGTAAATTTGATATGTGATGCTTATGTTATTTTGAATGTACTATTGATGAATCATTTTTTCTAGTCGCCACTAAGATTAGAGAAAAAGTGTTACTTAGCTATAGCATCCAAGAGGGGCAGTGAATTGGATTTTAAAAAGAAAATTTAGAAAACTTAATTTTAACTTTTGTATAAAACTTAAATACTTAATAATAATGATGTAGTCAAAAGAAATAACAGAAAGGCAATAGTAGAAAAGTAAAGTGTAGGAAAGTAAAGAAAGAGATCACATAAAGTTTTTGGAAAGCCTACGTTTATGCCTGGCCACCCAGGCTAGGAATTTACTAAAAGCAATAGTAGAAAAGTAAAGTACATCAAATCTCCAGATTCTCCTTCATGGACAAGTACAACCTAACAACACTCTTCTTCTTCACAAAGTACAACTTAACACACACTCTCCTTAATGGGTAAGTACAACCCAACACATACTTTCCTTAACTAGTAAGTACAACCCAACAATAAGTCATGATAAAGCAAAAAGAAAAAATATAAATCTAACTCTCAAATTTAAAATATTTTTGCATTCATAACCCGATCTATACTAATATTAAGGCAAGTGAATATTAATGAAAAAGAGGGCTCACTTTAATTTTAAATTGAAATTAAAATAATATCTTCAATCAAGTATTTAATGCAAGTTAGTAATATAATATTGCTATGAATGAACTTTAAAAGATTTTGAAATGATTTGATTTTATTGAAATTCAAACTTAAATTGGAATATGAACCATCTTGAAATGAAATATTAAATCTCACAATTTTGGTTTAAATTTTTTTCACAAAAGATGAGTTAAGTCCAAATGATAAATGAATTTGCAATTAAGAAAATTTTGATAATCACTTTAATAATAAATGGAATGATACCACAAGAAAGCTATCATATAGCCTACATATATATAAGAGAGAGAAGAAAGCTATCATAATAAATGGAATGATACCAAAATTTTGTTTTGAATGAATTTCACTCATTTTATTACACAAAATGCATTTAAAATTTTGGCCAAGACAATGTTAAGATAAAATGATAATAAGAGAGAGAAGAAATAATAATAAGAGAGAGAATAAGAGAAAAAGGATAATTTTAAGATAATTCAATTTTCATGCAATAAAAATATGAATAAAAATTATGAATAGCATAAAAATGATTCAATAGAATTTAAACATAATTGATCTTGGTTGAACACACATTTAATGGAACTTGATTCATGCATTTAGTTCATACAATCTAAAATGGATAACTTAATGAATAATTATAATATTAAGATATAGAAAAATATAAATAATTTTTTATTTATGAATTTAAAAATGAATGAATCATTTATCTTATCTTAGTGACCTTTTCATTTGTTTAAATATAGTAATTCTGAGAAAAATTTCCACCGAGTTCATGTTTAATAGCTTTAGCATTTTGAATTGACTGAAGAACTTGGAATTGAAGAATTTTCCTGCACACTTGAATTTAACTTAATTAATAGCATTTAAACATGCATTTATTATCATCAAAATCAATCTCATATGCGGTGGGGCTCATGAAGTAAAAAAAAAAAGTTTATGAATTTGCAATATATTGTAATGAAAAAGAATGATACCGTAGTTCAAATTTGCATCAACTTATTGTAACTGATATAAGGAGAGCAAGTATTTTGAGACTATTATTACCTATAATGTGTTAAATCTTTTACTATGCACAAGATCAAAACACTGTAGTTTAGATGACCACTTTTTAATATTTCAGGTAACTTTTTGTGTCAATTTAAGTAATAATTATTTGCTTCACCTTTGTAATGTTTTTAATTAGAGTCGTAGAGACATCACGTAAGATCTTAGGGCAGCTTATTAAAATGATTGAGTACGATATCAAAGAATGATATACTAACCTGAAAAGGTAGAAACATCAACCAAAAATGGACTCAATCATCTAATAAGAACTCCTAAGGTAGATGGGTCTACGTATACTTGAGGTATTTTCCCTACTTTACATGGATGAAGTAAAGCATGATTTATTTTATACCAAGTTCTTTAGTTCCCTATGGAGGCAAATCTCCATAGTTAATTACATCCCAACAAATGAAAATTTCATAAGTATACTCAGATTAAAGTAGTCAACTAATGTCTCTAATGATTTCAAATATTGATGATTCAAGTATTAGCAATTATTGAATGTTAAAAGAGAAGGGTGGAGCTCAATTACCCATCTCCTTTCTTTTTTGAGGTGTATGGCGGTACCCGACCACACTGGCCTCTTATTCTTTCAATCGATGATATTTGTTTGATATGTTTATATTGATTATGCAATAAAAATGACATGCTTTTCATAGGTTTCTTAAAGTTTGAATCTTTATTTTATGGCCTAAATATAGTAGGCTCTTTGGGAAATTAAATTTTGTACTTATATTTAATCTTAATAAACTTATAACCTCACTCTAAAGCCCAAGATTTTAATAAAAAAAAGATTTAGCAACCCCTTAGCTGCATGGTTGTTTGTTCTAACATCATGCATATGTCTTGTCTTCTTTCTTATAAATAGGGGGTCTCTACTCTTGCACGATAAGAGATAAGACTTGACCTGTGAGAGCAATCTCTTGTAGTGGGGAACACCTCTTCTAGTTGATTTGGCTCATAATTTAATTTTATCATACATTTAAGCATAAATTCTCCCAAGCTTGATTCAAAGTAAAATAAAATTTATAAATTTATTGCATTAGTTTAAGTCAAAATTTGTTTACCTATCATGATCTAATTTCTTAGGGAGTGAGTTTAGGACTTTAAAATCTTTTCTAATAAATAACATACAAGTCATCTTGCATTTACATATGATTGACCACATGATTTTGAATCATTGGATGTGTTAGCTGGAAACCACACCAGATAATTTTAAGTCCAAAAGAGTCAGGATCAGATCACTCTCTCTAGTGGAAGTGAATCAATATATCCCACTTTCCTCGAGTAGAATTAGGTCGAGCTCTTAGTTTATGCTATAGCACTTTAGATGTAGGTTAAGAGGGTACTTGTTTCTCCTTTGTTACAAGTATAAGTCCGCAACTCTTTGGAATTTACACAATCTTGTGTTGTTGGAATTTAAGTCATAGCCTTCTAATAAAATGTCAACTCAAATAAACATGATTTTCTCCAAAAAAAAAATATAAAGCCTCACTATAGGATAGATTGAAGCACCCACTAGGCTTTCTAATACCATGAGTGCTTCTTACTTATCCTCCTTTGGAATCCATTAATAACTCTCTCCACTTGATCTTTCCACTTAATTTTTAATAATGATAATCTTTTGATATCGATCTTTAAAATTCATAGAGATATTAGCCAATCACTTTAATTGAGAGTTTTTTATAAGGGGATACATGTCCCCTAAGATGTAATTAATTGCTTGCCCATATGAGGAACTAAAGAACTTAGCTTAAAATAAACTCAACTTTACTTCATCCATGTGAAGTAGAAGTCTAGCACTAGACTTTAAGAGTCCTTATTAGATGATTAAGTCAATTGTAGGGTAATATCTCTACCTCTTAAGATAGTATATATCATTCCTTGATGTTGTACTCAATCATTTTAATAAGTACCCCATAAGATCTAATGTGGTGTCTCTCGTCATCACTTTTTAAACACCATAAAATATATTGGCATAATTAATTTGATTTAATTTGAAGAATTGAATTTGGCTCATACAAGTCAAATGAGTTAGGTAGACTAATTTGGGCAAATTAGCCAAATTATGTTGGATGAGGGTTGAGTTATATTTAATTGATCATTTGACATTGATTGAAGGCTTTGGTTTGAATTAATTTATTTTTAATATAGTTTTTGATTCAATTTGACATTTCATGCTAAATTGGATTGAATTGACAAAATTATCTTCAATTAGTGGTTGAAGAGTGTTCAATAGTCAATTTATGATTGATTGGTTCTATTCAATTTGGCGTAATGAGTTTTGGATCAATTTGGCCATTTAGGTCAAATTGGGTCAAATGGTCAAAGCTCAATTAGTTCAATTGATTGTAATTGAGTAATTGATTATGATCAACAATCATTTTGGAAGTGATTGAATGAGTGTTCATCTCACTTTTGGAGTGAAGGTTTATTCTTCCCATCATAAATCTAGGGGTCTTCCAGACACTAAGAGCTCCATAGTCATAATACACTTCTAGTGGCTAAGCGAGCACTTAACCTAAGCCTAGAGACTTAGGAGGATTAGTCATAGGATTTAGATCATACTTTAGGGACTAGGATAACCCACCTACCATATAACCTAACCAGATCCATACCTACCTCCTTAGCCAAAATCCAATCTCAAATCCACATACCCAATTCCAATTGAATCTCAATTCCCAAATCTTCAAACCCAAAATCAAATCCATCATAATCTTTCCTAAGACCATGGATCTGATCCTATGGACTTAGCCAAATTTCTATTAATCCAAATCAAACTTAATTGATTTTTCTCATAAATTAATCAATCCTCCAATCATCCCTCCAAATCAAATCTACAATCAAATTCAAATAACCTAAGCCTAAGCCCTATGATTTAATTTTATGGACTTAGTCAAATCTCTTCAATCCAAATTGAACTCAATTGATTTTCTCATGAATCAATTCAATCTTTCAATTACCATTCCAAACCAAAATCTATATCCACACACAAGACCAATTAAACCAAAACCAATCCAAATCAAACCAAGATAACTCACTTGACCCAAAATACCCAAATGAGCCTAAATCCATTCAAACCTAAATCAATTACAACCAAAGCTATAAACCAATTCCAAATCAATAATCAAATTCAACTAAACTCAAATCAAGTCTCAATCATTTTGATCCATTTAGACTCACTTGACATGTTGACCTCACTTTTGGAGTGAGTTATCAATCTCCTCATCTTAGAGCCTTCTGACACTAATACTTCCTTAGATATAAGACACTTCATGTGATTAGATGAACACTTAACCTAAATAAAGATTTAGAAGGGTTAATCATAGGATTAGGTTATGCCTGGGATTAGGATAGCCCTCCACCCCCACAACCCAAATCCAATCTAGATTCACCCTATCAAACCTACAATCAAACTTTCAAATCAAATCCAAATCCAAATTCAAATTCCAAAGCCAAATGATTGAAGCCCATGATCAAATCCAAATTTAAGCCATGTGAATCAACCTTCATGAACTTAGCCAAAATCCAAATCAAATGATTTTCTCATAATCAATTTATATCTTTAATTATCTCCCTAAATATAAATCAAATCTACATTCAAATGATCAAAACTAAATCAAATAAAAACAAAACCCTTGATAAGTCATTTGAATCAATTCCATGGACTTAGCCAAATGTCATTCAAATTCAAACCAAATTCAATTTATTTTCTTATAAATCAATCATTCCATCAATCATCATTCCAAATATAAATGAAATCTACAATCATCAAGCCAAGTCAAAATCAACCCAAGTCAAACCCAACTTAGCCCATTTGACTTGAAATATTCAAATGACCCAGAACTCATTTGAACCCAAGCCAATTGTAATTGGATTTACATATCAATCCCAAATCTATATATAAACTCAACTAAATCAAACTCAATCCAAAATCAAGCCAACTAAACCCAATTGGCTCACTTGACCCAAAGTGGCCAATTTGGCCTACATGAACCAAAATCCAATTCAATCAAAATCAAAGTAAATTAAGCCAATCCAAACTTCATGACATGATTGTTGATCATCCTAAGTTAATCAATTATGGTCAAACCAAGCCAACCTAGTTTCTTGACCAAGCCAACCCTTTAACTCATATGAACCCACATTAGCCAAATAGCAACCTAAGCCAAATCTGTTGAAACCAATGATTCATACCACTCAAAATCAACACTTAAATGTGACTTGACCTTCAATTAAGCCAAACTTAACCCAATTGGCCCTCTTGATCCAAGTTGACCCAATTTGACCTAAATGGCCAAAATGGATCAAAACAAAATCTAATCCAAATTGAACTCAACCAAAGCCTACAACACATTCCAAATGATCAACCAAACCCAAGCCAAGCCATGACCTAAGCCAATTTGGCCAATTTAATTAAATTGGTCAACTTGACCCATTTGACCCAAATGAATTCAAATGAACCAAAACCAAACATAAATGAAATTGAACTAAACCAATGACACCAACACATCCCAAATGGTCATATGAACTTGTCCCGACCCTTGGTTTGACACAATTTGACAAATTGGTCAACCTAACCCATTTTGACCTAATTTGATCTAAATGGCTCAAATTGAGCCAAACCTACCCTAATGAACTCCAAATGACATGAAGTTTGGCCCAACTCACTTTTGACTCATTTCAAATCTATCCAAATCAAATATAATGCTAAATGACCATTCTACCCTTGGGTTAAGGGTATCACATGAGACAAATCACCATATAAGTGGTCATTTCTATTTCTTGGCCACTTGACACCCTCCTAATGGTCCACCTAGGCATTAATGACACTGCCCAACCTGACTTAAGAGGCGGTTGGGTTGGCCATGACTCATGGGGAGGTGAATTCACCTCACCTCCCCCATTAGAGCATTTGATACCCATAGGACACCCACTAATCCCTCTTGGCAGCCACCTCCCAAGCCTTGGCCAACCAAATCAAGTTACCTATGATGATTCCTTGCCATTCCCAACCACCCCAAGCCATAGGACATCCATTAGGAGCCAAAAATCACCATAGTGGTGATTTTTTGCCACCACCAAGAACATAGGAAAAGGGGCACTCATTTCATTCAATTCCTGCATTAGAGAAGCTCTAGGAACTCCAGTGAAAGAGAGAAACCCATTCCCCACTTCCTTTTGATGAAAAACACCAAAATCAAGTGGATTCCGGTAAGGAGGCGGCGGCCATTAGTAGATACAATATCCCAAGTGAAAGTAAGGATCTAGATTCATCCCAAGGCTTCATCTCACATCCAGGAGTGTGCTCAGATCAACACAGGTATCAGAAAGCATCCCGGTGAGATAATTTTCAATTCCTTTCATCGGTCGTATGATCTCTTATTTGTGATGATGTTTTCTCAATTTTAGGAATTTCCATTAGAAAACCCTTGCATTCTTCATTTCACATGATCCCAATACAAAAATAGAAGTTTTTAGGAGAGAATCACTGTGAAATCAAGCTTGAAACGGACTCCCAGCTTCTATTTTCATATTTTTTCACTGTTCAGCCAGTCAGTTTCGCCGGCAGGGAAGGAGAAGAAGAAACAACCATATGATCTCCCTTCAATAGGAATGGGCAGCTATGATTAGAGTAGATCCGTGCTCAATTTTTACCTTTGGATCACATAATTCAATCTAGACAGATCGGACGGTTGAATCGAATCCCGCGAGGTTTCGCATATTCTTGCTCTTTTCTCACCCCAAATAATTTGCTGCTGCCACACAGCATCACGTGCCACGGGGAACCACATGATGAATCACATGACGCATGGTACCGCGTGGTCCAGTTAGTGCCACACGACTCTGACTAGGTTAAGTGGGAAATTCAAGATATTTTAGATTTAAAAAATTAATTAAATCATCTAAAACTTTTAAAATTCATAGAAAATAAAATACATAGCCAAAAATTATAAATAAGAGACACATTGGATTCATCTTTTTGAGAGGAATCTGACAAACCCAAAATTCCTAATTTTCACTAAGTATTTTGAGCTTAATTTAGGTTTTAGGAAAAATTAAATTTTGTTAATTAAATAGACAATACACATCAGATTGATTTGAAATTTCTAGGGATTAAAACTGAAGTTAAAATACACCAACACTAAAAATTTCAAGTCAAAAAGTTTTCTGGATTGGGAGATATTGCATTCTGAAGCTAAAATAGTTTATTCTAGCAGAATAAATTAATAAACTTTAGAAAAATTATGAAAAATCATTTAAATCAGCTAAAACTTTGGAAAATTATAACAAATCATAGAAAAAACATAAAAATACCAATAAATATTCATTTTAAAAGGTATTCTAGAGGAGAATTTCTTTAAAATATTATTAATTAATTTTGAAAATTAATTAGGGCTTGATTATAGTTTAATTATAAAATTAGTTAATTTAATTTCTCTTTAATTAGTTAAGTAATTAACTCCAAACTTTGCATGTTAATTCAATGGGATGACTTCTACCTCCCAAGATTTTATTGAAATTTATTGCTAAATTAATTAGGAAAACTAACTAATTAAACTCTAATTACACTTTTGAATTAATTTATAATTAATTAATTTCATGAACAGTGATAAATTAATTAATTAAGTGGTTAGTTGTTGCTTAATAATTAATGAGCCCATAGGATAAGATTAGGGCCTCCTTCCTAGTCTATTTCCCTAAGTTTATTTCATTAATTAAATTAATCAAGGCTTAATCAATTAATCAAATTACTTAACTAATCAAATTGAAATTATAATCATATGGAATCTCAATTAATGAAGTTTTGGGTAGACCCTTAGGTGTTCAACAAGCCTAAGAAAATCTTAAGGAATTTATAGTTAATCCATATGTGTGGGAGAATTATAAGAGTACTTAATTAAGTTCTTTAACTTAATTAACTATTAATCATGAGCCAATTGTATTAGGCCCCTTTTATTTCTTAGGATCATTACAAATTTATTTTCCATTCATTTGCATATTATATTGGCTCATAATTATTTAGTTAATTACTTTAAGGCAACATAGGCAAGGGTTAATTAATGGATTTAATGCATATTACAACCTAATTAATCTATGAAATCAACTTAATCATATTTCATTAAATTAATTTAATTAACAAACATGTGGATGGTTAGGATCAACAAATCTCTTCTCACATCCTTAAATAAAATAAAACATGAATTAAAAAAATGATACATGAAAAGCTTTGGTTTATTTTAAGTGGTGTTATTTGACATGATTGTCCTTAGAAATTAATTTGATTTAATGAAATCATGTGTTTATGTTTATTTATTCCTTTTTAATCATCTTAAATGTTGTATGTCACTTGAAATCATACATCCATCTTTTCAAAATTAATTAAATCAAATGGTTCTTCTTTATGTTAAGCTTGCATGTGCTGATTTAATTTAATATATATGTGTCTATTATCACTATTAAATTCAAATATATATTTTTAAGAAAAGCATATAAATGAGTAATAACATATGTTGTCATGCTAGTTATAAATACATAAGAGATGAATGTGATTATACCTTACGTATATGGAATGAAGCTTTCTTTTATTTAATTCATTTGTGGTTTTACATGTATTTGAATGTTAATAAGTATATAGTCCGGACATCCCTAGAACACGTGGCTTTAATTAGCCCCAAGGAGGTCATTTGATTACCTCACTTCCCTAGTTAATAGTGACACATGCTTATTTGATTTCATTTATATGTATTTCTACATTAAAATTTGGATATAACTTTAATCCATATGCATAAATGCTTCAATTGAATAAAAAAAAATGCAATCTTTACATGGTCTTTTTTGCCAACATTTATGTATACATGCATATATATTTGAGAAAAGCAAGTATTTAGTTTGGACATCCAGAATACGAGGATTTAGTTAGCCCCAAGGAGGTCATTTGATTACCTCACTTCCCTGGTTAATAATGGCATGTACTTGCTTATGTCTCTTATACATGTGTGTGTGTATTTAATTATGGAATTAGAACCCCTCTTTCTTTTATCAAAAATCCATGCATTCATGGATGATTAAATTGTTGAATTAATTAATCATGTGATTGGGAGCTCTTTTTATTATATTAATGTATGCAAATTTACATATATTTGAGTGCAAGTGAGTATATAGTTTGGATATCCTAAGAATTCAAGGCTTTAGTTAGCCCAAGGAGGTAATTTGATTACCTCACTTCGCTAGTTAACAATGACACGTACCTATTTAATTTCATCCCTGTGTATTTTTCTATAAAAATTTAGATAGAGCTTTAAACTAATATGATTAAATAATTCAATCACATAAAATGATATAAACTTCACATACACATACATTCATCATTTAAGTATACTAAAAATATGTTGCATGTATAGATACATTTACAATTAAATTATATGCATGTTACATGTGATGAAAAGGAATGATTTAACATATGTTATGTGATAGTAATTCAATCAAATTAATTTTAAGATGCCTTTCATATTGAATGGAGCTATTTAAAGTGAACCTAAACTTAGGATTAATTAAAATGCTTGATAAGTCATTCACTAAAGTGAATTAAATCAAATTAACATGCTTTAGAAAGTGCCTTAGCATAGGGATGAAAGAGAGCAATTCTCTTTCCTCTCTTTATAACACTTAGTTAAGTCACATGAAACCAAACAAAACATAAATTAAAATTCACAAATCACTTAAACAACTTGAATTGAAATCATCCTTTATGGTTAAATTAAATTCCCCTCATACTTAGAGAACTATAACTCTAATGCCTAGCAAGACATACCACACAAGCCTTAACACACACATTAGAATTAAGTCACTACTTCTAGCTCTATGTTAGGGTGGTGCTTGGAATGATGTATGTTTCATTTTGTATTTATTGTTGACTGGATGTTAGGGTGTATACTTCGTAGATCGGATGGTGGGCCTTGATTAGCCTAATCATATTTCCTACAGGGGTTTATACTTAAGGGGCCACTTAAAAAATAAATATAAATGCTCTCTTTACAAGTTTCTTAAGCCCCTAAGCATAACCCAAGTTAGGACAGGTGGGCTTGGTTACCCATGTGCAGGGTGCTAAGTCAAAATTATGATATAAATGCTTGGGATTGTATGGATATTTAGCTAACACTTATTTTGCAGGTGTAGTTTGATTTACTTTTCTTATTTTTAATATAATTTTGTATCAGGAATTAGGAATGGTGTTATGGGGGATAATCATGACCATTGGCTAGAAGGCTTTGTCCTGGGAGGCCTTGTGATGCCTTTGAAGTGGAGAAAATCAAATCAAAGGAAAGAAGTGGAGACATGAAGAATAAAGAATGAAGACCCCCCATAGCATTCATTCATTATAATTATAATTATTCTTTCATTTTTTGTGTTGTGGTAGAGCTCTTACCCATCTTTTTTTTTCGGTTGGACGGTACCACCACACCAAATGTTATTCTTTTGCAGTAGTTATAAAATTATTTGATGTTAAGTTTACATTGTGCATTAAAAAATGCATGCTTTTCATAGTTTATTTATTATTAGTGTTTGAATGCGTGGCCTAGATGTGATTAGGCTCTTGGGGTAAAAATAAATTTTCTACCTAATTGATCACTCGCAATTAAAATTTTCCATAACTCATAACCTCACCATAAAGCTTAGGCTATAAATAAGATAATTAAAAGATTTAACAACCCATTAGCTGAATGTTATATGTTTGACATCATGCATGCATCTTGAATCACTTTTGCAAAATGAGGGTCTCCGTCCTTACACGTATATGTACCGCTTGACCTAAGAGAGGGACCCCTTTTGATGGAGCTTCACCCTCTTTCTCTTTTGATTTGGCCAACAACTCTACTTCAACATGCATCTAGGCATATAAAAATCCTAAAGCCTTTGTCAAAATGAAGTGTCAAAAATCAAATAAAATTTAAAAAGATTTGCATTTGTAGATTAGGTCATTACTCATACTACTCATGCTCCAGTCTCTTAGGAAGTGGGTTTAAGGGCTTTAGTCTCTTTCTAAATAAATAATAGCCCAACTATCATGCAATTTCATATCACATGGTTTTAAAATCACAAGAGGAGTTAGTGCCACTCCGTGATCAGCCCAAGTCAGTGGTATATCCTCAGGAGGTAAACTATATACCCATCTTCGCTTAAACTTAGGTCGTGATTTAGCTTATGCAAAAGCTCCCTAGATGTAGGATTTGGGATTATTGTTTCCTTTAGGCTACTAGCATAAATCCTCAACTCTTATGAATTTTCACAACTTTGTGTTGGTGGATTATAAGCCAAGTAATTTAATGAAATTTTAACTAAAACAAAATAAATCTCATCAACTTCAAACATATAAAACCCAACCATAGGATAGATTGAAATACTCACTAGGCTTCCTAGTATCATGAGCATTCCCTACTCATCTACTTTGGCTTCCAAAATAAGTCTCTCCATTTGATCTATCCTATTTTATTTTCCAAATATAACCAATCCTTTGATAGTCTTAATCTTGAAATCTTTAGAGATGATAATTACCTACTTTAATCAAGAGTACTACTAAAGAATTCACCTTCCTTATGATGTAATTAACTATGGAGGCATGCCTCCATAGGGAACTTAACGTACCCAGCTTAAAATAAACCACAATTTACTTTTTGATGTATAGTAGGGGAAAAATATCTGGTACATTCAAACACCCATCATGCCTTAGAAGCCTTTATTAGGTGATTAGGTCTAGTATAGGATGGTGATTTTTATCTTTTGAGATAGTACATTATTCTATAATGTCGTACCTAATCACTTAATAAGTACCCCATAAGATCTGCGTGGTGTCCCACAACTCAAAAATAAATACCATAGATTTTTCTGGCGACTCCACTCAGGATAGTTCCTCTCTCCATCTCTAGTAGACATTATTGTCTCAAAGTATTGATAGTGGACTTATATTTTATATAAGCTCAAGACTATCTCTCTTTATATTGACACTTTGCTTATTTTATCCTTAAGCAAAGTTAGCCAACATCCTTTAGGTTTTAGGACCTCACTCCATGTAAGTCTTAAAACCCCTATTGGGTCTCCCAATGGTAAAAAATAAATTAACTAAACTAAAAGATATGACTAAAAATTTTAAAACCTCTTTACCATCCTCTTCGTAAAGCAAGGTTCATCCCATAATAAATCCTTTGCAAAATATTATTTTCAAAAAAGTACCTTTCAAATTAATTAAAGTCACATGTCAAAAGATTTGCATAAAATTTTCAAAAGATTTAAAGATAGCCAAACCCATTTAACAATGTCTACAATTGTTACATGGAGGTTCTTTTCAAAATCAAAATCAAATAATTTTAAAATCCCTTTTCCAAAAGCTCATTTTTAAAAATAGCCATCTCTACTTCAACATACCTAGGTTTGTTGGATGAAGATCCTATTTTCAAATGAAATCATGACATAAAATTGAAATTCCATTTACACATTCCACATGTTGAGTTTACATTTCCAAAATGAATATCACACAAAAAAATCACATTTTTGAAAATTAATAAATATAATTGAATTCCATTTAACATACCTAAATTTGTTAAGTGGAACTCTCCTTTTCAAAAAAAAAAAAAGGAATCACCCAAAAAAATAAAATCCAAACACATTTGAATTCCATTTAACACACCCAAATTGTCAAATGAGAATTCCCCTTTTCAAAATCAAGACAAATTAGACTCTACTTAACATACCCACATTTGCTAAGTAGGGTTTTATTTTTCAAAAAAACAAAATCAAAACACATTTGAATTCCATTTTGACATACCCAAATTTGTCAAATGAGAATTTCCTTTTTAAAAATCAAAATAAATTGGACTCTATTTAACATACCCACATTTCCTAAGTAGAGTTTCATTTTCAATATCACAACCAAATCAAACACACTTGAACTCCATTTGACATACCCAAATTTATCAAATGAGAGTTCTATTTTTCAAAACTGAAAACAAATTAGACTCTATTTAACATATCACATTTGTTAAATAGAAGTTTCCCTCTTTCAAAACAAAACTAAACAAAACAAACTCATCAAACACACTTGAGCCTTACTTAAAATACCTAAATTTATTAACTAAAGGTCTCATTTTTCAAATCAAATCAAAATACATCAAACATATTTGGTCCTTACTTAGCATACCTAAATTTGCTAAGTAAGGATCTCATTTTCAAAACAAATTAAATACATGACACACATCATCACAAACAAACAAAAATGCTTCCAAATATTTTCAAACATACACTTGAATCTCACTTAGCATACCCAAATTTTCTAAGTGAAGATTCTAAAATCAAAATTTCAAAACAAAGGATAAATAATACAAATACATCTCCAAAGTCTCTCTGAAATGGAATGAACCCCATTTAACATACTTAAATTTGTTGAATGCGAATTTGTTGACCTCATTTTTAGGATGAGCTCTCAACCCCTCCATCTTAGACATAGGACTTCTCTCAGACTTTAAGAGTTTCTTAGACTTAAGACACATCTAGTAATTAGGTGAACAATCAACTTAGCCCTAGAGACTTAGAAGAGTTAGCCATAAGAATAGGTCATGTCTTAGGGGTGTTAGGAAAATTTGCCTACCCTTAGCTTGAACCATTCCTCACCTTCCTTCTTTGAAGTCAAATTCCAAATCAATCTTATTTGATTTTCTCCAAATGCAAATCAATGCCACATGATTGAAATCCATGATTGAAATCTATGATTGAAACCCATGAATGAAATTCCTAAGTCCAAATCTTTCCTAAGTCCTTAATCTTCTTTTAAGGACTTAGCCTAAATCATGATATAAACCAATTAAAACTCATGAGACTTTCTCATAATTCATTTATATTCTCATTTATATTCACATATATAAATGAAATATAAATTTAAACCAATCAAACTAAACTCAAAATTCAAAATCAATTCATAAATTTTTCTTATGTCCTTTAAGTTTTCCTTGATGGACTTAGCCAAAATCAAATCTAAATCAATTCAAACTCATGGGATTCTCCCATAACTCATTTATATTTTCATTTATATTCAAATATATAAATGAAATATAAATATAAATCAATCAAATCAAATCCAAAAATTAAATTCTAAATTTAAAATCCTTCTTAAGTCCTTAATTTCCTTCTTAAGGACTTAGCCTAAATCATGATCAAATCAATTCAAATTCATGGATTTTCTCATAAATCATTTATATTCTCATTTATATTCACATATATAAATGAAATATGAATATAAATCAATCAAACCAAATTCAAAATTCAAGCTCCAAACTCCAAAATTTTTTTAAGTCCTTTAAAATTCCCTTTTAATGCACTTAGCCTAAATCATGATCAAATCACTTCAAATCCTTGAAATTTGCTCATAATCTATTTATATTCTCATTTATATTCACATATATAAATGAAATATAAATTCAAACAATCAAAATTCCAAAATCAAGCTCAAATCCACTTAAAATCCAACCTACAAGTCAAAACCTTGAACTTAGCCAAATCAACTTCAAATCAAGCCAAACTCTTGATTTTCCTTCATGATTCAGTCAACCCTACAATCATGAATCCATGTATAAATACGAACTTCAATCACTAAATCAAAACCCAATTCCAAAATCAAACCTCAAATCTATTCATGTTCTTCCTTTGAATATGAAATTATCAAATGAATCAAAACCCATTTGACTTCAAACCACTTGCAAATGGATTTATATTTCAATCATAAGTTCATATACAAGTTCAATCAAACTCAAATCAAGCTTTGAACAAGCCATTTGACCCACTTAGGCTCACTTGACCCAAAGTGACCTAAAGTACCCTTATGAGCCAAATTCTAATCCTAGCCAAATTGGATTGAATCAAACTCACCTATACCTCCCATCATGATCAACAATCATCATTGGATGATCAATCAACCAAATTGGGTCAAAACAAGTCAAACCTAATGGTTGACCAAGTCAACACTTAGCCAAAATAAACCTAACATAGCCAAAATCCACCATAAGCCAAATTGATTGAAACCATTAGATCTAAGTTCATTCATGAACTATGTTTGAACTTGACCAAGTCAACATTTAAGCCTAACTTAGCCCAATTGGCCACTTGACCCAAGTTGACCCAACTTGACCTAAAGGGTCAAAATATGTCAAAACTTGATCTAAGCCAAACTGATTCAAACCAATGGGTCAAGTTCATTCCAAATCACTTGTTGAACTTGACCAAAGCCTGGCCAAGTAGACCTAACTAACCCAATTGACCTTGAACCCAACTTGACCTAAAGGGGTCATGTTGAGCCAAATTCAAACATAACCAAAATTGATTAGAAAAAAGATATCAATCCACTTCATATGACTAACCAAACCTACCCAAATAGGTCAAATGGGTCAAATTGGTCAACTTGACCCATTTGACCTAAACAAAGTCATATGAGCCAAACTCAAAACTAAACCAAATTGAATCAAACCAAAGCCACCAAAATATTTCAAATGGTCATATGAACTTGACCCAACCCTTTTTGAAATTTGACCAATTGGTCAACTTGACCCAAGTTGACCCATTTTGACCTAAATGGGTCAACATGAGCCAAACCTTATCAAATGAACTCCAAATCCAATGAAACTTGGCCAAACTTATTTTCTCAACATACCCAACATATTCAAATTCAAAATTCACCCAAATAACCATTCTACCCCTTGGACATTGAACAAAGTTTTTTCAAATCCATGGGGAATTTTATCAAGCCCTATTCATATCAACTTGATACCTTTCTAATAGGTCAAGTGAACCCTATGGAGGGTGGTGCACCCAACCCAATGAGTTTGGTCAACCCAAATGGACCCAAGGCCAAAACTGACCCCTAACTCAAATTGGCCAATTTGAAAACCTCCCTCCACTTGATTTGAAGCACATGGGAGCTTACTAATCCACTCCTTGGGTCAAACCGACCATGTGCCAACTTGAAATAGTCCAAATAACCCATTCCATATGGTCAATTTGATCAAAATGGTAGCCATAGCTTCACCATTCGATTGCCATAGGGGTAGATATACTCCCTCTAATTCAATTCAATTCACACATCCTCATTGTCGATTGAGTAAAGGAGAGTGTTAGGAGCCATCAGAGAGCAATCCTAAGCTTCCTAGAGGGATTTGGAAAAGAGCCATTCTCGATTTTCTTCAAGAGAAAATAGGGGAGCTCCACTCAATTCCTAACTTCCTCTTCACTCAAAACTAGTGCAATTCTCTTTGCACATTCCATCAGGGGGCTAAGTAGAGTGCACCCAAGCCTTCACATAAGTTCCCAAGGCAAGGATGAGTTTAATTCATCAAAGCCACAAAGGGGAGCAAGGGGAGTTGGTCCATATAGAGCAAACTGCCCAACCTTAAGAGCTAATTCTCTCACCACAGCTTCATCTCAACCAGACAAAGCTCCTTCAAGGGAATCGAGCACCTGAGGTATGGCATTTTTTGACCATTAGATTTAAGATGTGTTGGTCTTTTGTGAAAGAAAGTGTCACATCATAAGATTTTAACCGTTGGATAGGCTTGTAATTAGGGTTAGATGGTGTGTGCAAGTTTTTATTCCAATCCAAACTTGATCGAGCTCAGATCTTCCCTTTGATCATGGACGGTTCCTATGATCCTCAGGGAAGAACATGGATGATCCCGACCATCCATCCGCACATTTTGGATAGATGCCAAGATAAAATGCACATTTATAAATCCTTTTATCCTTTTAAAACCTCAGGGTGATCCCTGGCCGTTTGATCCTTGATCGAACGACATGTATCAAACCGCTTCCCACTGCCACGGAGATGGGAAATTTAAGTGATGGCTCACAGCATGATGCATGTAAAGCATGCTAACCTCTGCCGCCGCATGTCGAGCTATGGGCTAAAGAATTTAATTAAGGTTTTAATTAATTCTAATAAAACCCCTAAGTTTTAAAAATTCATATCTCCTTAAATAAAAATAAAAAATATGAGATAAATTTTTACTGAAAGATAATTCAATCTAGAATATTCTAAAATTGGTTTTAATGGATTTTGAATTGTATCTTTCTCTAATTTTGCCTTTTAATGAAAATTTTATTTTGCTAATTACTTCTTAATTAATCTTCTAATTAATCTCAAACTTCTTGGATATGTTTTGGGGGATGACTTCTACCTCCCCTAATTTTCTTGGGATTTATTAAAGACATAATTAGGGGAATTACAAATGCATTTCCTAATTACTCCCTTAATGTAATTAAGAATAATTAAGGGTGTGATTAATGTTTTAATCCATCATTGAAGTTGATTAAGGTTTCATCCAGTGAGTAGGAGGCTTTGGAAATAATTTTGGGATATTTCCCCTAACCTATTCCCTAAACCCCCTTTTCTTTCCTTAATCCTCTCTTAATTAAGGGTTAATTCATTAATTATCCTCTTAATTAATTTCTTAAAATTTCTAAGACTTTTCAGAACTTACTTAATCTACTTTGGGTAGATGCTTAGGTGTTCAAGCCTAAGTTCAATTAAGGAAATCAAAAGCCAACTCATCAAGGGGGGTGTTTTGAAATTACTTAAGTTAAACCCTTTAGCTTAATTAACCATTAATCATGAGCCAAATTGCATTAGGCCCTTTTCTTCCTAGGTGCATTGCAAGTTTAAATTCCTTGTGAGTTTTTATGTCATCCCATTGGCTCATAATTATTTGGTTAACTATGCTAAGGTGGTGTAGGTAAGGGTTAATTAACATGCTTTATTCATACCTTAACCTAATCAAAATCTAAAATGAATCTAATCATCTAAAAATTAAACAAAAATGTCAAACATAAGTGAGAATGGGTTAGAATAACAAACTAAACTCACATTTTTAAAATTAATTTAAACTTAAGATCAAACAAAAATCATACTAAATGAACTTGGATTTACTTTAAGCTTTCTTATTTCATAAGATTGTCTTTAGGATTTAATTGAAGTGAATGTGTTTACATGCTTTCATTGCTTTAGTTCTTTCCCCAACATGTTAAATATTTATGTCATGTGGTTTCATGCATCCATGCTTTTCAAAAGTAAATTTAAAAATGAAAAATACTTACTTTATGTCAAATTGCATGTGTTGGCTAAAGTAATAATATGAGTGGTTATTATCACTATTAAATTCAAATTATTTTCAAAATATATGAATCAATTATTAAAACTAAAAGTGTGCTACTTATATTTTAATTATAAGCTTGCATGTTAGAGAATATAAGGATGTACTTAGTATAGGTTTTCCTTCTCTTCTCTTTTAGCATAGTTTTGAATAGAATTTGGTAAGATGTATAGTTCAATTGAAAAGAACCTAACACTTGTCTAATTCCATATCCTATTCATTCCTATGCTATCACTTAAGAAGGGTACCAATGCTTGTACATATAAGTTGCATAAACAAAATGAATCAACTAATACAAATTATTGCATTCTTTCTTTCCATTCATTTATTTTGTACACATGTTTGTATTTAAGAAAAGTGGTATATTAGTCTGGAGGTTGCCAAGCTTTAAGTAGCCCTAAGTAGTTCTTGTACCATACACCTCTGGTTAACAATGGCGCTGTACTCACTTATGCCTTTCTTACTTTCATGTGTGCTTGTGAAAATTGGATAAGAAATCTCTTTTCTACTTAATGAAAATCATGCATTTAAACTTTCAAATTTTCTTAAATGAATTACTTAGCAAGCATCATAAAGTGTGCTAAACATTCTTATTTGCATGTATAGATATGCTTAGGACTCATCCATATGCATGTTATACATGTTGAGAAAGAAATGAAGTGATGTATATTTTGTGAATTTAGTTCATTTTATTTAATCTTAAAATGCCTTTCTCTTTGAATGGGTTTGTTTAGAGTTTATCTAAACTTAGGATTAATTAAAATCTTAATCAAAATATTCACAAAACAAAACTAAATATATGAATCCACTCTAGAAATTACTTAGGTGGGAAGGAAAGAGAAGTTCTCTTCTCTTTTCCTCTCTTCATAACTTACTAATTAATTGAAGGATTCACTTGAACCTACTCAAAACATGAAATAAAATCAATCCAAAATAATTAAATCACTTAAATGAAACCCTCCTCTAAGTTGAACATGGTTCACGCTTAGAAAATTCTAATTTGAAGCCATAGTTAAGCATACCACACAAACCTCCAAAGCACACACATTAGGCTAAGTCACCACTTCTAGTTTTAGGTTAAAGCGGTGCATGGTTTGATGCTTACTTTTATTTCATGATATATGTTTTAGTCTGGATGTTGGAATGTAAGTGTGTAGAATGAATGGTAGGATAATTTTAGTCTAACCATTGTCTTCTGCAGGGGATTGTGCTTAAGGGGTGCTATAAATAAAAATATAAATACTTTTACTGTGCAGGTGCTTATACCCCTAAGCATAATCCAATAGGCCAGGTGGACTTAGTCACCCATGTGTGGGGTGATAAGTCCAATATACATGCTTGGGATTTGTTTGGTTTGTTTTAGCTAATCTCTATTTTGCAAGTGTTAGTTAGATTTCCACTTTTCCTTTTCATGTAAAATTTACAATTAAGATTTTAGAATGATTATTATGAGGATTAGGATGAGCATTAGTCATAAGATCCTATCTATGCATCATGTGAAGCCTTTGGAGCATCCACCTTCCATCCATCCAAGAGAAGGAACCAAAGAAGAAAGAAAAGAAGAAAAGAAGAATGACGAAATGAAGCTTGAAGACCCCCATAATAATGAATTCCTTGCTTAATTGTATTTAATTCATTTATAATCCGAGTTGTATAAGGGTAGAGCTCGGCTAACCAATTTATTTTTGAGTTTGTGTGGTGATACCCGACCACAACGGCCTCTTATTATTTTTACGATTAGCTTTATAAATTGACTGATGATTTGTTTAACTCGTGCATTAAGTGACATCTTTTTTCTTGTTTCTTCCTTACTTTATGTATGGTCTGGATGTTGATTAGGCTCTTAGGAAAAAAAATAAATTTTTAACCAAACTTAACAACTCAAAACTAAAAATAAAAAACTCATAACCTCACCTAAAGCTTAGGTTTAAAATCAAGATAAAAGAATTAACAACCCTTACTGATGAGTTTCTTCTATAACATCATGCAACAACATCTTATTTCACTCTTGATTGGAGGGCTTCCGCCTTTGCCAGATAAACTTGGCTTGACTATTGAGAGCCATGGTGAAAACACACCTCCTCCCTTCTCGTTGATTTTGGCCAATAACTTTATTTCTCATGCATTATGCATATGAATCTATTATCCCAAGTCAAAATAATTATCCAAAAATGAAAATAAAATGAAATTTGTACTGCATTAGATTTAGGTCATTTGAAACATGTCCTTACATGATCTAGTCTTTTAGTGAGTGAGTTCAAGGACTTAGTCTCTTTCTAAATAAATAGCCTAGTTATGTAAGCATAAGACTTGCCTACATGAATTTAAAATTGTAGGAGGAGTTAGTTACCACCCCATGCAGTAAGTCCAAGCGTGGTGGTTTGTCCTCTCGTGGAGGCAAACCAAATACCCATTTTCACCTTGGATTTAGGTTGTTTTTTGGCCCTCACCAAAGCTCCTAGATTTAGGTTCCAGGTTGCTTCTGCAGCCATAAGCTTAAATCCTCACCTCTTAGGCATTTCCATAATCTTGTGTTATGGAATCTAAGTCCTAAATTTTAATGAAAATGCAACTCAAACAAATTAAATCAATTTGAAAAATGTAAAGCCCAATCATAGTATAGTTTGAGATGCTCACTAGGTTTTCTAGCATCATAGATATCTCCTACTTATCTTTCTTTTGGCTTTGTTAATAACTCCCTCTCTTTGATCAATTCCATTTGATCTTCAAAAATAAACCAATCAATTGATAGTCCTTCCCTATTGAAATCTTTGAGGATAACGACCATTTATCTTAATAGAGAGTATTCCTAAGGGATCCCGTCTCTTAGGATATAATTAACTATGGGGACTTACCTCTGTAGGGAACTTAACAAACCTGATTTAAAATAAACCATGCTTCACTTTTTCATGTAAAGTAGGGGAAGAATCTCTAGTACATATGTAGACTCATTGTCCTTAGATGTCCTTATTGAGGTGATTAGGTCCATTAAAGGGTAGATTTCTATCTCTCGAGATAGTATACTATTCCTTGATGACGTACCCGATCACCTGTATAAGCACATCTGCGGATCTGCGTGGCATCCTAAAAAGATGAATTCTTATATTCTTTCCTTTCACCCACAGATTGAAGGCGACCATATAGAAATTTTTCTAACCAACATTAGAAACAAATCTTATGGTAAAGACTCTCCTCAAATCTCTCAAATTCAATGAACCCCACTTAGCATACTTAAATTTGTTAAGTGTGGGTTCAAAATTCTAAGTTAATATCAGAAATCAATTTTTGAAGACAAATATCGAAGCAAGGGTCTGGCTTAGTTACGTTTCAACAAATGCAGAGGTATTAGCACAGTCAGTTCCTTTCAGTCTTTAGTCAGTTCAATTACTATGGCTCCCAGCAAGTTCTCCTTCACCTTCCCATCGGATGTAGATCTAGCCTTGGATCAGACCAATCTCACCATGACCACCACCACAGATCTTATTCATTTTGACCGTAATTTTGAGGCAAGATCACTTGTGAGGGCCTCACCACTATTAGTATGAAGGAGGTGGTTGGACAGAAGCCACTTCTTCACTTTGACCGCTATCCATTCCCCTCTCTAAAGAGAAAGGCTGTGGAGGTTCTCGATGAGTTCTAGCTTTAGCAGTGTTAGATGTTCCTCATGAGTTGTTGTCTTACTGCCCCGATGAGCTAGCACCTCCTTATTGGTTTCCCCCACTTCTAATGGGAAGGCTATCTTGGCTTCCGAGATAGTTTCACCTACCTTTGAGTTAGGTTCCAGCTCTCACTCTGTCCTGCTCTCTCTTACCCAATGCCACAATAAAAATAAGAAGATCAAGCGGTATCATGAGAGAGCAAACAAGGAGATCGACACTGCCTCCAACATCGCTGAAGAGGGATCTCAATGTGAGAACTCTCCACTCTTGAGTGGTAGTAGGTTCCACCCCCTCTCAGCCTCGGATGGAGAGGAGGATTATCGGAGGATGACTGCATCACCTTCACCACCAGCTCACTTGGAGGTACCGGCTAGAGAGCACAGGAAGCCCTATGTCGGCCTTAGGATAACTCTTCAACAGGTTGGCAGAGCCTACAAATGCTCAGAGTCTAGTGTATTGTTCAATTTGAGATCCGTGATCCCTAGGAGCCTTAAAGATCGACAGTGGGAAAAGGCCATTGAGTCAAAGTATCACAAGGGAGAGAAGCGAGGTATTCAGCCTCCTCCCTTGTTCATTTTCCTGATCGAGCCACTTGAGCTAATCACAGAACAATATAGTATTAATAGGCACCACTAGGAGAGCTCCAATGGGAGGGCGCTTAGTGTCACCCACGCCACACTCACCTCATCCACCATCACCCATGAGTCCCTCTTTCCAATCCCCACCAAGGTCTAGAATTCTACATATGGGGAGAGGCATCCCCATTAGTGATCCGACTACGGCCTAAAGATCCCACTCCATCTACCCTACTTGAGGTGAGGTCGAGCTTTCCCATTCAACCTTCCACCTCAGTCATGGTAAAGAGGGAGTGGTGACTCAAAAGTGTCGTGGTTGTGCCACCACTGCAACCATAAATAGTAGTAGAAGAAGGAGGGCATACCAGTGCATTCCCCATGGTTGATCCTCTAGAGAGCATCCAAGAGAATCTATCTAGTGCATGAGTCATGATGGGCCTTATGATTAGGAGTGTTTGTACCTCAAGCCAGTGAGTAGAGATCATTCACTATATGATATCCTAGAGACTACTTTTTGAGAAGAAAGCTTTCTTGGGAGTGATAATTCGGATCAAGAAGAGGGTAGCAGACCTCAAGGAAGATGACCTATTTGAGGATTGAAATCTATATGATTGATACAGGATAACTCCATAGAGACCATCGAGTGAAGGTGTCATCGGGAAGGAGACACCTCTCACTCGACCCAAAACCTCCTTCAAGATCAAAGTAAGGAGTAGATCAACAAAATGGATAGGGTTGAGGATTTGTTGGTAGTAGTTCTAACACTCCAAAACTAGGTTCAAGTTTCACCCCTAGTTCTTTGGAGGCGAGCCCCCTTCGCACATCTTGGAACCTTCCAAGAGTACTTCCCATGGATCGGGTAGTGGTAGCTTGCATAGGAAGGTCATAGATAGTACCGCATGAAAAGGCATCAAATAGATGGTGGAACAACAAGTGAGAGAAACATTGAGCTAGCGAGGTACCTCATCGCCCAAAGGTTGAACCTACCTTGAGGAAATTGACATACCAAAGGGTTTATGCCACCTTCTTTCAAGATTTTGATGGTAGGAACCAGAGACATAGCACACTTTAGAGTTGACTATTGCATCGTGCGATGTAACTCCTCTTCGACTCTTTGTCGTTGGGGGGTTGCATTCGATTGGTACACCAAACTGCCCAATAGTTTAGTGAAGACTTTTACTGAGCTGGAGTAGCTCTTTATCAAGAGATTTCTGGAGCCCAGCAAAGGGTAACTATGGGTGACCTCATTATAGCCAAACAAAACTCCAACGAGTCCCTTGTTGATTACATTCTCAGGTGGCATAACCTGAGTATGAAATGCAAACCATAACTGTCTAAATAATATGTCATCAAAATTTCTCTCAAGAATATGCATGGCAGTTGCTTTCATGCTCAAGGGATTCACAATCAAAACCTTTGAGAAATTAATCAATAAGATTCTATAAGAGGAAGTCAAATAGTTACCTTTCACCAATCATTCAAGTCAAGCGCAAAAAGTATTTGAGAAGAGGCCATGGGCAGTGGTGTCAATAGATAAGGGGAAGCAACCAGCCAGAGGTTAGTTTGAGAGACCACGAGCTTAGCAGCCACCTTTGACACCTTCTCTTCCACCACCTCGGCCATCATACAGCCACCACAACTGCCACAGCGGCTGCCACCATGGCCTCCATAGTAGTGCACTCACCAGCAGTATTCATACACACCGCCAGGTAGCTACTACACACCTACTCTTCTGGACAAATTAAATAAACCCCAATCATTCAAGAGGGAGGTATTCATGAAAATCTTTAAAATTCTCATAAAGAAACTCGATTTCCAACTACCGAAGCCTAAGAGGCTAGAAGAAGTGGGCAAGAGTGATGATTCTAACTTTTCCCCGCCACATGTTGCATGGCCATGTCTTAAGAGAATCACTTTCAAGAATTGGCTTGAGCACAGCTACAAGTCAGGTTCCATAATTATCTCTAAAGATTACTTGTTAGAACAACCATCTAGCACTATTAGAGTAATCCTTGGGGATACATGTCATTCTCTTAATAAAAAAGAAGGTTGTGATATCTCCTTATCCGGAACCTCTTAAAAGATCATTTCTAAGATCAATAAACTTTCCTTGTAGGTGCCTGAGGTAGCTCAAACCTCCAACTTCAAGGAAGGTTTGCAAGTTGCCAAAGACAACTCAGGGAGGGTGTGAGCTCAACATTAGTCCACACTTTCCTCAGATAGCCAAGTAGGGCAACCACCATCCCAATCCAACATTCCTTTCATAGTTGCAGCTACTACCACTTCATCCAGCTCTTCTTTTACTAGAAAAAACATTGTATCTATCGACGAGAGAACTAAACCCCTCGCTCACTTTACTTGATTTCTATCATGTACCTCCACCTAGAAAGAAATCAATGAAGAAAGTAGATTCCACTTATATCTTCTCTACTTTTAATAGTCTTGATGATCTTATTTCAATTGAAAGCTCTCTAAGTATAAATAATAATAATAACATAAATAATTTTGATCCTTTCTCTTATGATTTAGAATCAGACTTTCCTTTTTTGAATCAATCAGGTTCACCCATTGAGATTGACTTGGAGTCATCTAACTCTAAGGGTCCCATAGGAGAAGTTGCAGGTATGCTCGATGTTAGATATAACATTCCACTAACCCGCTACATGAAGTCACCATACGTAGTGGCAAAGTTCTATCTCCTAGGATAACATCTTAGGATAAGGGTAAGCAAGTCATTGGTTTGAATAAGCAGATAGCCCCTCCACAAGATGCTCCACCAATGGATATGCTTGTGGAGGACAAAGCCAAAGTTAATTACAATGTTCTAGCTCACCTTAGAAAGTTGTCAGCTAAGTTAAGCATATATGATGACCTTGTCTTATCTAAAAAGATGAGGAAATCTCAAATCAAGGTTGTACTTGATCCTGAGATATAATTAACTCAGCTGAAGATGAGGCATGCCATTTAAAGAACATTTTAGAAATTACATTCGATGAGAGACCTACTGGGATGATGAACATAACCTCTATCACATAGTGGATAAGGGGCGATTCGGTTATCGGATGTTGGTTGATCTAGTCGGTCAATATTATGAGCCTAAGAACCCTTGCCTACTTGAGGATCAATATCTCCAAACTCCAAAAATAAATGATGATGTTGAGAGGATTCACTGAACAAGGTGAGCGGGCCTTATGTTCCATAGTGTTGCCTTTAGAGATAGATGATTGGAAGATTGAAGCAAAATTTCATATTATAGACTTAGATACATCTTTCAATGCTTTGCTTGGGAGACCATGAATACATGAAAACAACATGGTTCCATCCACTCTACTTCAGTGCATGAAGTTTATGAGAGGTGGGATCGCCTACTATGTCAAAGGAGATCTCAAGCCATTTACGCTCATGAGGTCGATATATGAAGATGACCTACTACCTCCTTAAAATCAACAAGTCTATTCTCACAAACTTGGCCAAAGTTCAAAAATAAAATAAAAAGAGAAAGAAAAAAAAAGAAAAAGAAAAACAAAAGAGAAAGAAAATGAAAAAGAAAATAAAAAGGAGCGAGAAATAGACTTGGAGGAGGAAGTGGAGCCCGACATTAGATGTCACTTACAGTTTGTTATTCCTTTCGAACACATGGGAAGGATGACCCAACCTCCACCAGGCAAAGGAAGAGGCCAGTTCAGAGGTAGTCATAGGGGCAAAAAACCTTATTATTGGCCACCTAATAAGAGATATGTCCTAGCGAGTACACCCATCCATATAGAATTAGAATCTAGTTCAGAGGATGAGTCTTATATGATTAGCACACCAGCCAGATCTTCTTAGTAATAGATCCTTTTGGAGGTGACATTGGAGCTAGATAACGATGAAGACCAGCCTCCAAAGCAAAGCATGAATGTATTTAAGTCTATATGCGAAACAGTTAGGCATCAGTTGGGAATCTTAGCTCTTACCCCACTTTCCTCACAGAAAATTGAGGGTTTGGTAGTTAATGAAGCAATTAAGTCATCCACAGTTGTGAAGACTCAGAGGTTCTTTCTGGGATCATCATCCTCAAGTCAAGAAGTTGATGTAGAACTTGATGATGATTCATATAAAGATTTAATAGAATTATCTTTTGATTGGTACTCGCCGTGTGTCCTAAATTTAGCATAGAAAGGATTGATTCCACATGCTTGGTCTAAACACAGGATAGATTACTTCAAGAGATCATGAGATAACAAAACATTCTCAATCGACCGTGACTAGGATTCTACAATGGGTCCAGTTGATGATGACGATTATTTCTTAGTCATCATCAATCATTTGAAATCTAATAGGTTCTTTTCAAATCACATTAACTCATATGAGGAGGTGCTTAGAAACTTGGATGCTCTAGATGATTTTGAAGTCAAAGATGCACCACAAGAGTTCAAAGAGGAAATCAGGTCAACCATCGACGAGTTCAAAGAAATCAACTTGGGGACTGAAGACAATCCACGTCTGATACATCAATTCCTTGTTGAATGAAATTGAAACCAATGACTTAGTTAGGCTATTGACTGAGTTTACGGACTACTTCACATGGAGTTATGAAGAGATGCCCGATTTATCTCTATTGACCTCATTTTTAGAATGAGCTCTTAACCCCTCCATCTTAGACATAGGACTTCTCTTAGAACTAAGAGTCTCCTTAATCATAAGACATTTCTAGTGATTAGGTGGACACTCAACCTAACCTTAGAGACTTAGAAGAGTTATCCATAGGAATAGGTCATATCTTGTGTTAGAAAATTTGCCTACCCTATAACTTGAACCAAAATCCTCACTTCCTTCCCAAGTCAAAATTCCAAACTCATATCAACTCTAACTCTAACTCAAACCTTGAACCAATGGATTTTCTCAAATCATGAGTCAATTCAAATAATTGAAACTTATGATTGAAGCTCAGATTGGATTCCAAACTCCAAAATATTTTCTAAGTCCTTTGATTCTCAGCTGATCAAATCCAAATCAATCAATTCAAATTCAAGAAATTTTCATAAACCAATATTCTCATTTATATTCATATATATAAATGAAATATAAATTCAAATCAATCAAACCAAATTCAAAATTCAAATCCAAATCAAAAATCTTTCCTAAGTCACTTTGATTATATCTTATGGACTTAGCCTAAACCAAATAAAATCAATTCAAAATCAAGGAATTTTTTCATAACCCAATTATATTCTCATTTATATTCAAAAATATAAATGAAATATAAATTCAAATATCCAAAAATAAATTCAAAAATCAAATCCAAATTCAACCAAAATCTAACCTAAGCCTTTCAAGTCAAAATCTTGAACTTAGCCAAATCAAATTCAAATTAAGTTAAACCTTTGATTTTTCTTCATGATTCAATTAATCCTACAATCATGAATCCAAATATAAACATAAGCCTAAACATCAAACTAAAAATTAATTCAAAACTCAAACTCAAATTCAATCAAAATTCAACCTAAGCCTTTAAAGTCAAATTCTTGAACTTAGCCAAATCAATTCCAAATCAAGCCAAACCCTTGAATTTTCTTTTTGATTCAATCAATCCTTCAATCATAATACAAATATAAACATAAACTCTAATCATCAAACAAAAACTAAATTCAAAAATCAAACCCAAGTCAAACTCATGTTCACCCTTTTTGAACTTGAAATTATCAAATGAATCAAAACCCATTTGACTTCAAACCACTTGCAAATGGATTTATATTTCAATCATAAGTCCATATATGAGTTCAATCAAACTTGATTCAAGCCTTAATCAAGTCGATTGACCTACTTAAGCTCAGTTGACCCAAAGTGACCTAAAGCACCCCTTTTGAGCTAAATTCTAATCCTACCCAAATTGGATTGAATTAAACCCACCAAATCACATTGTGAGAAAAATAATCATGAGGTGATTAATCACTCAAATTGGATCAAACCAAGTCAAACCTAAGGATTGACCAAGTCAACACTTAGCCAAAATATAACCTAAACTAGGCAAAATCCACCATAGGCTAAATTGATTGAAACCATTGATCAAAAGTCATTCATGATCAATGTTTGAACATGACCAAGCCATCATTTGAGCCTAACCTAGCCTAATTGGCCACTTGACCCAAGTTGACCCAAGTTGACCCAACTTGACCTAAAAAGTCAAAATATGTTTAAGCTTGATCTAAGCCAAATTGATTGAAACTAATGGGTCAAGTTCATTCCAAATCACTTGTTGAACTTGACCAAATCCCCAAATGGCCAACTAGACCCAACCTAGCCCAATTGACCTTGAACCCAACTTGACCTAAAAAGTCAAATTGAGCCAAATCCAAATATAAACCAAATTGATTAAAAATAAAGATACCAATACATTTCATATGACCAATGATGCCTGAACCAACCCATGACCTAACCCAAATAGGTCAAATGGGTCAAATTGGTCAACTTGACCCATTTTACCTAATTGAAATCAAACGAACCAAATTCAAATATAAATCAAATTGAACCAAACTAATGATGCCAACACATTTAAAATGGTCATATGAACTTTG